>QFEZ01001050.1:1959-22884 GCA_003316425.1 Russula lepida
TCTGGGATGTGAGGATGCAGAGGAGATTCTACATTTATGGGAGAAGGAGTGCGAGGAGGTGGTGATGACATTGGGTTGTAGTATCCGGGTGAAGGGTGTGGGCCGGGGTCATGAAATTGTGGCGAAGGGGGAGAAGGCCCAGACTTGAACTCAAACTGCAAATCACTGGTAGAGAAATGGCGGTGTTGTGATCGGGTATGCCACCAAAGTCCAGCCAGACTTTTAAACCACCGGGCACAACCATCGACGGTGCAAGGTATACGATGAGAATTGGAACTGGGGTGAACTTGGGGTGGCATGAGGCAGACTTGAATGGCATGGAAATTTCAACTTGTCGAAACTTTACTAGTCACCACCTGTCAGCTGCCATGTTGACCACATCCCACCACTTCACAAAACAACCACTCACTTCTAATGGCTCCCCCTCCCTCCCAAAAAACAATGATCACATGGGCAACAAATTCCAAACACCCTGCTGTTGATGTCGGTGCAGTGGCTCCCAAGAGAAAACGCCGAACAGCAGATGAAGTGCAACAGGACAAGAAGGATAGGGCAGCACAAGCTGCTATCGCTGAGAAGGCAAGGAAAGACAAGATTCAGAGGGTGGCTGAGATAGAAGACTGGATGACAGTGAAGGAGAGCACTATGGACGTCACCCCTCGCCCTCGGCGCTCTCTGCCTCAAAGCCATGTAGACCTTCGGCGCATGGAGACGTATGTAGATGCCTCTTCGAGCCTCACAGAGGTGATAGAAGGGGTTTCTGACCTCACTAGTGAAGGGGAATTCGCCCACGCCAGTGAAGGGGTAGGTGATACTGAACCCGAGGAGGATGCCAGACCACCAGCAGTGAAGAAGGTGAAGCCTCGTGTATGTGAGGAGGTGGAGAAGGCCCGCAACCCTAACGTTGGTGATGGGAAGGAGAAAAGAGATACTAATCGATCAACTGAGGCAGAATGTCGCTTGGGGCAAAAGGTAAGTTCTGACTGATGGGAACTGATAAGCTATGGGAACTGATAAGCTAAACCTGTACAACAATAAGGATTCTGCCAACATGTTCGTATTTCCCTTTTTGTCATGTCCTCAAATTCGCTGCTGACCTTAGATGAAAACACCTTATTCTACTTCAGTCATGCCTGCAGTAATGATACTGTCCCTTCAATGTCTGACATTATCAGTAACTGGAGGACAGAGGTCAAACAGGCGGCACCAAAGGCTTCGTCCAGGCGGCCCTTAGGCGCCTTAGGCTCCAGGTCCATCACCACCTCCAGATCAGCTCGATCAAAGACTTCTGCAAAGACTTCTGCCACCTCCGTCAAAGATACAACCACAGAACTAACCAGTGTCCGAATGGGGGCCATATCAGATGAAGATGAAACCCAGGGACCAGAATGCGACTTTGCTGTCAACAGCCCTCCCAAAGGCAAGAAACAACTCACGAGCGAGGTGTGTTTCAAACTTTTTTATTTCATATCCATTTCAGTTCTCATGTATATCTAAGAGCATTGTCAAGGTTACGAGAGCCAAGCCGGACAAAATCACCAACAAAAGCAAGACACAAACGGTAACATTTCAAAATTCCATATAGCTACTATATCCTTTTCAAGTCTCACGTATATCTAAGGATGGTGTCAAGACTGAAGAAGTTGCAAACAAAATAAAGCATCGCGCTAACAACACTGACCTTCCTGCCGGTGCACATGACAAAAATATGTTCCGACAACGCTTTATTCTGACTGCCGTCTGGTACCATGCCACTCAAGCTGATGCATGGAATATTAATGACAAAGACCTAGTCCCTGCACTGCAGGAAATCTGGGATACTGTCTATCATCATACCATCTCTCATCAGATTGAGGTGAATGGTGCAGTCTTCCAAGTTGTGCATCGCAATTTTGTGATTACATAAGTCCTTCTGATTCCGGTAACCTGCAGACTGCACAAAGGATCTCTGATACCTGGCACAGCTGTATTGGATCAAGTGCACTTGCTGTTGTCAGCTCATTCTTCGCCACTGTACCTTTGCTCAAGACTGATGAAAAGGCACGGGAGTTTGCCAAGCGGGCTGTTGAAATGCTTGAATTCCTCTATGGCGACACCACATCACCGGAGCGCAAGATAAATCACATGTAGTAGTAAATGATGTATAGCTGACACCTTTTGGCAAATCACTAGGAATGGAAAAAACCCTTTCAAGATCCCTTCATCATCCAAACATTTGCAGCTCATTTTCATGCTATTTCCGGCACATGCCCTGTTAAAGCCCTAGGGGATCCTTTAGCAACCAGCAATCTACCATACTCAGCTCTTGCACTGGCAGCGGCAGCGGTACATTCTGATGTCCATAAGCTCCTGGAATTTGTTACTAATATCATAATAGGTTGAAAGGGCACTATCGCTCTGGGCGGATGGCACAATCACCATTGACATGGTGAACGCCCACCAGTCTAGCAGGAAGGCGATTTCTTTGAAGCCATCACTCAACAGGTCAACAGGAAAGGAAACGACTATGGCACAGCTATTTAATGAAGCTAACTGGGGCTCTGCTACCCATGCATATGCCATATCAGTCCAGTGGCTTAAACCAAAGCGCATAATAGAAATCATGCAGATGGCTGAGTCATTCATGCATGACTCAAATACTAAAACTCAACAGGCCACTGTTGATGTGGACCCAAACGACATGCATGCAAATATTGTTGACTCAGATGATGACAGCAAGGGCAGCGGCACAGAATGTAAGTGACAGTTTTCTTCAATGCTTGTTTCGTTTCTGATCAAAGTATGTTTTGAAGAAACTGGTGTGTGGCGGTGGCATTCTGTCAGACTGTTTCCCCCCTTCACTCCTCTCCCTCCTTCTGGGCGTGTGCTGACTGCAGTGGAAATTGTCCATTGACATGTTCCATGGAAAGTCGCAATTTGTGGAGTTCGGAGTGATGCAACGCTGATGTTATACATACCTTATCGTCTTCTTAGACTCTTCCTTAAACACCAATAGGATGTGCTTGAATTCATTAATTTCAATATGATTAATTTGAGGCGATTTCCTTAATTTGAAGTGATTTTCTTAATTTGATATGATTTCTCTCATTTGATGTTCCTTAATTTGACACAATTTTCCTTAATTTGATGCATAGTAAGGCCAAGTTAAGGAGGATTAAGGCGATTTTAACACGAAGACATGTATTAAAACCATCTTAAACTGCTCTTAAATAATTTTTTAAGTGTCTTCTCAGACTTCACTTTAAGGTAGTGTTAAGGCAGTTAAGGACCATTTAAATGACTTTAAGGCAATTCCTGTTTTCCTGATGGGAACATTGGTAGCAAAGACAATAAGAAAGGCAAAAAGGGTAAAGCTACCAGTAGTATGAAATCTTATAGGTAATAGAATAGGCAAGTAAAGAGACTATTATGGCACACTAATGAATAGAAGCTGCTGACAAACTATCAGCAATCAATGTGTGTAGAGCTATTGAGGCACATGGTGTGTAGATAGCCATAGGCAGCTCAGGGCAGCTCAGGGCAGCTATAGGCAGCTTGTCCGAACACTTTGGGAGCTCATAAGGAGTGACTAGAACCATTTACAGTAATAAGATATATTGGAGCACTCGGCAGCACTCAGTATATACTATGTATAGTTGGGAGCCAATAGCTATTGCTAGGGCATACTATCTCAACAAGATAAACCAATCATGGCTACCATCCAATGCCAAATCCCAGACCAAGTGTATCTAAGAATGTGTCAGTGAAAAAACTAAAAATAGAAAGAATTTTTGTACTATCTCTTTTGGGTCAACTTTTTGTGACAGCATAACTTTAATTTGATTGCATGCTGCATGGGACAAGTGAGTGTAAGCAATATTTGCTAATTGAATCTTGTGATTGTGCTCTTCTGCATAGCATCCTAAAATGGTTAGGGTGTGGTGATAATGTTTGATTATGAGCTGGCAACAGCAATGTAACCGGCCTGGAGGAGAGGAGTTGATGTGTTGCTCTCTAGCTCCTGTAAGTGGTAAAGGAACCAGCCCTAAAGTTTTTTATTGTCTTCCTGATTTGTCTCGTTGTACAGTCAGCCTCAATGCGGCAGTATATTCTTTCTTTTCCATCGATTCCGTCACAGGCCTAGCACCTAGCTTGTACCAGTGCCCTGTTTCATGTTTTGTCCATTGTATTGGTTTACATTGTGGAGGCCCCTGTTGTCGTGCCATACTTCCAGACTACTTAGACTCCTACTCGGTTCAGTCTTAGACCCCTAGTATAGTCTTTCCCCTTTATGTATTTAAGAGAGAGATCAACTGCCCTAAACCAGCAAGTTGAATCTCCTGTCTACGAACAGAGAAGCTCCTTCTTTGTTATACTTGATTGCTAGTCAGACACAGTTGACTTAGCAGGAATCAGGTCTATCTCATCTACCACTTCATCACATTAAAGCAAGTCAAATCCCCTTTTGAAGGATCTAATCATCGCACTTCTCAAGCGGTGGTGACAAGCAACCAGTCTTCTTGCTACCAATCTTGCATTGCTGATCTGGATATTTTTTTTCATATGTTTTTTTTCCTCTGGACATTTGGTGAGAGCAGACATAGATCAACTCTTTGGACCAGAGCCATTTTCCCATCTCCATGTTTTTCAGGATGAACTCAATTGATTTGTTGAGTTGTTCTGATTTGCACCATGCTTTGAATTTGGCTATACTAGCCCATTCCATGGCCCATTCATTCTCCTGGTCCCAATTGAAACTCCCCTTGCTTTTTGAGGTAGCCAGATCTGTTTCCAGACTGTCATATGCAAGGGGAATCCCAGGATTGCATGGCCCAGCAATTCCTGCATTCCTAGGGAGAGAAATCCCTAAGTCGAGAATGCTCAACCAGGCCACTGTCCCTGCTATGGAGGGTGTGGTGGCAGAGAGTCAAAAACATGAGAAAGACATTTAGGGATAGAATAAGCACCAAAATAGCTCAAAGATGGGGAGAAAATAATGTATTTTGACCCTCTATTTAAGTATTTTTTGAGCAATAAATGGACCGCTTTTTAGCACACTTTGTCAGCACTAATAACATAGCATGGCTGTAAATAACACTAAGGCAGGCATTACTAGGAACCAGCACAGGTTATGTAAGCTGTTAACCCTAGGGTTTAGCTTATGTAAGCGACACAAATTCCTGAGCGACAACCTGGTTTGGTGGCTTTGGCCCATTGAAAGTTGCACAATTACTGAATATCACTCAAGCATCAATAAATTCATTAACACTATTATAATAAGAACATTGATTAATTGGCTCTTGCACCCCACGTCCTCTGTGGCATTATGGGATTTGGTCAACACCACAATAAAAGTCATGTGTGGTCACATTTTACAGTTACATAAGCATATTACATAAGCAGCAAAAGTGTCGACCAAAAATATGAAACCTCTTTATTCAAGTCCTATAGTTAAAAAAACACATTTGGTGTAATAATATATATTTTGCTTCTCCTCCATCAATACTAAATATTTTAAAATTCTGTACAGAGGTATTGTAGAGAAGCATCATATCAACAAATCTACTGTAGCAGATATGGGATTTTTTGAGGCATTGAGACAGAGTAGGACGAACAAAAAATGGGGGAATCAGCTTACATAAACCATGCTGGTTCCTAGTGACGCCTGCCTTAGTTTAAATTTTTTAGTAAGTTAAAAAATGTACTAACAGTTAAATAAAGGTATAATAACCTTTTAGCTAGTTATCGGAAATACATGACTGATTACTAAGTTATCTCTGTTTCGGGAATCGCTTATTTTGGCGCTCACGGGGCGGTAACTCAAACACTCTCGCTTCCATCTATCTAGCCAAGTCAACATCCACCCTCGAACATTCCTTGATTTTCTTCGCAAGTAGCATTTGTCACACCCCACGCTTCGCAACTCAGGCGGTAGAGTGAGAATATGTTAAGCAGGATGGCCAGGTGCGTCCCGTAGTGTGCACGCCTCGTAGATTTTCCGGAGGTCCAACATGAGTACGGAGAACAGCCGCAGTAAGCGAAGCCTTCCAGACATAGCCGATGACCCTGCACCAGGTTATGATACACAGGAATATAGCAGCGTTGTTGCGTCGACATCCATGCAATTGGCATCGCCGTGTACAAAACGAGGTACGCATCAACCACTGTTGTGCCTGCCAGTGGCCCCTTCATGGACTACCTTCTTGCGTCGTACATAGCGAAGCGCGCGGAGACACGCGAATGTCCCATTTGCAGAGAACCTATCCCGCTTCGTCTAATTGGGCAGCATTACACCCTCGAGAGCTCACGTGTACAGGTCATTCTCGATCATATAGGCGATCTCGAGGGCTTCTCCGACCCACACGCTCTGGCACACGCACCGTACGTCGATCACCTCTTTATCCACCCTTTCCCCGGACCTACATAGTCATTCAGGGGTGTATACTCACGCAGTTGAACAAAGGTCCATTCCGCGACGCCGTGCCGCGCCGCATCCCCGTGATGCTTCAGTAACTTTCGCCTCGCACCTCGCGAAGGCCCTGAGCTCCATCAAGCGTCGGCGGAGGGCGCGGCACATGGCGCTCCGTGACGTGACGCGTGATGAAGACGACCTCTCAGTCGTCGGGAAAGGCAAGGGACGGGCAACCACCACTACGGGGCAATGCCCTGTTTGTTTACAAGATGTCGATGGTGATCTGGATGTCATAGCAGCACACATTGATGCGTGTCTGGTATGCGCCGAACGGCAACAGCTAGCTTGCAGCATAGGTGCAGACGCCGACGGGGACGCGCCGCTGAACATCAATGACTATGGGAGCGAGGGCGATAGTGACATGTGGAAGGAAACCGAGACTCCTGATGGCGTGAGGCGCCTCCAGCTCAGGGCCGGTGCAAGGAACCGCGCCATAGCTCTGGGGTTCGCGGTCGGTGATCGGACCGTGGACGACGTTGACGATGAGATTGATGTTGAGGGAGATGATCTGAGCGCATTTGGAGCTGCACAATTCACCGAGGCGGACATGCCCAGCGACTCTGAGTTGTCTAGGCGTGACACGGTTCTACGTGCAGTGGAGGTTGAAGTGGATTCAGCTATAGAACGTGCACGCCACGGAAAAGACTCAAAAGCACTCATTGCTGCGTTGGAGAGTAAAGTGCAGCTACTTATGGTACGTCGACAACTTATTCCCCTTATAGATTGGGTGGTGTGGATTTATTTATTCGAGCCATAGGGTGCCTCGACGGATGGTGCAGCGTTGGGGTGTCGCATCTGTCTCGAGGTGTATAGCGAACCAACAGTGAGCATAGGCTGTTGGCACACATGTTGCAGTGCATGTTGGCTACGCTGTCTGGAAGCTACGGGTGTATGCCCAATTTGCAAGCGGATCACTATGAGAAGCGACCTCCGGCGCATCTATCTGTGACAATAACTCGAGTTTACCTCTAGCTGCTTCTTGTACATTATACTATATTTACAAGGACACTCTAAAGTTCACACCAGGCGAAACACTGGGATACTTGCAGGTCAGAGGCAGGATTAAATGACGAAGGAGAAAAAAGGGAAAAAGAAATCATATCTGGCCTTGTTAATCCGCAATATTACCCAGCTACTGTATAACACAGCGGGTAGCTCAAGATGTCACGGGCGCGAAACCGCACGTACACCACCACCGGAAGATGTAATCACTTGGGTCAGTCTCGATACGACCGACTCACCAGGATGAACGAGATGTCTCTGTCAAATAAAGTGGGGCTCGTGCTTGATTACTTTTGGCAAAGAAAGAATCTCCTGTATCTACATTGTGCATACGAGACTGGAGAAGGGGTGATGACGGAAAGTATCATGCCAGCGGGCTGATCAACCTAGCCAATCCGATTAGACATCTGTAGGGAAAAGGGAAGATTGACAGACGCACTTAATCAAAGACGGCTGAGGATTACTTCGCGTATAGCCGACATAAATGATGAATGGGATCCAGCCATAGTGAAGTACGGTCTATGTGTGTAGTTAGTTAGTAGACAAGGGTTGAGTAGAAGTTCAACAATGCGATGAACATACACGGCCAAAGTCAATAGCGCGAATAACACGCTCCTGCAGTATTTTATTTAGCAGATTGTAGTAGAAACGGTGTTGGGGACGAACCTTTGTTTCCTCAGACGGCATCGTTGTCAAGGTCAAAGAGAAAGTGCGTTTTCGGGAATCCCCGCCCGCTCGATAATTTTTCTCCTCTTGCTCGCATCCTACAATACAATGACTTTGGGCCCGCCTTCATCCGCCGTGTGTTTAAACCTCTCCTCTGGTCCCGTATAGTACTCCCTCCTTTATTTTCCCCCTATTTCCCCCAATATTTGACACAACTTTCAGTCGTGCACCTTCTGTCACCATCCACCCGACCGCTCTCTTCTCCATCCTCGATCACTACCTACGCCGCACAGATACCCAACAGCGCGTCATCGGCACACTCCTCGGTAGAAGAAGTGAAGGCGATGATGCTGTCTCGGTGCGTACCGCATTCGCGGTGCTGCATTCGGAGACGAGTGAACAGGTTGCCGTCGATATGGACTATCATCGCGCAATGTTCGAGCTATCTCAACGTGTCAACCCGAAGGAATCCATCGTTGGCTGGTGCGCCTTTTCTTGTTGGCATTCCGCTGGTGCTAGTCGAGAGGCTTTAACTAAGACTTGGCTTTCGGTTGGCTCAGGTATTCAACAGGATCAAATTTGAACACCTATTCTGCTTTGATTCAAAATTTCTACTCGCAAGAGACTGCGCCATATCCCGCGATCCATGTCACACTGAACACTGGTACCGAATTGGGCGAGGAGGCGGGCGTTAAGGCGTATGTCAGGTAACCCCCTTATTTCTGTCGTATTGCTATCTGGCCGCTCACATTATGCAGTTCACCCGTAGGCGTCTTCCCCAAACCCGAAAATGCGGTCTTTGTCCCAATACCCATCACGCTTCGTGCGAGCGATGCCGAGCGAAGTGGTCGTGCGTCCTCCCCTACTGCTTGGTCAAGGGCTTCCATTACTTAAGGTACTAACCCTTTCCTTGGTTTCGATTCAATGACATTCAGTCCATCTTCTGGAAAATGCCCCTTCGTCACCTGTCGGAGAGCTCGCCCAACTCGAGAGCACACTCAATGATGTGCTCGAAATGCTCGACCGGGTGCTGACTTACGCACAGGAGGCAGCAGCAGGAAAACCGGCAGATGCTGCACTTGGGCGATATTTGATGGACGCATTAGGGGGCGGTGCGGAAGAGTCAGGAAAAGGTGGCGGATTTACAAGCAGCCTTCAGGTGCGTCCTCCAGGATCAGACATGGAACATACTACGCGGGCACTGATCCTCTTGCTGCTGTCAACAGGATACGCTAATGATGTCCTACTTGGCCAACCTCGTGCGTGCACAGACAGAGTTATCGGCACGATTGGCACTGGTGACGGGCATTTAGTGAAAAATGTATACACGCTGTATCAGGAACTTGCTGTAATTATAGCACACAAAATCGCCACGCCCCCCGCAGCAGACAACTGTATTGTTAGTACTTGTGATGAGGACAACATTTAGACCACTGTTACCCTACGCTACCTTCCAGGGTAGGGTCGTACATATTCTTTTCATGGCGACTCGATCCGACTATACCGTAAGCAATCCCTTTGAAATTGCCATCTCGGCATTGATAATGCTACTGGTTGCAGCGCCGATGTTGACGTTGTTGGACAGCACGACAAATTTGATGTCAAGGACCGAGCACTGTCGCACACGTCCAACAGACACACCCGCGCCCTGCTGAAAAGTGCGGTCTAAGCGTGGCTGCGGACGGTCCGGCTCTTCGTGGACCCATATCGCATGGCGTGGGGCAGAGGGGCAGCCAACGGACTGGACTGCGGGGGTGTATGAGGCGAGCGCCTCACGGACCTGCTGCGGACTTGGCGCAGGGCGTCGCGCAAAGCGCACCGAGACAGTCTCTGTGTGGCCCTCCACTACGGGAACGCGCGTGCAACTTGCGGAGACGCGCAAGGGAGTGCGCGCATGCAGGTCGAAGGTTAGTTTTCCCTCTCCCGCATCGGTGAGCTCGCCCAAGATCTTAAGCGTTTCCCATTCCATCTTCTCCTCCTCTCCCGAGATATATGGCACCACGTTATCGAAGATATCTAGCGAGGGCACGCCTGGGTAGCCTGCCCCCGAAATAGCCTGTAGAGTTGTGATGATGCAAGACTCGATGGGGCCGAAAGCGCGTTCTAGCGCTGCGAGGGGAATTACGACGCCAGTGGTCGAACAGTTGGCATTTGTTACGATAAAGCCCTTCTTGAGTGGGGGGGAGTGGAACGATTGCTGCTGTGGGATGATGTTGAGGTGGGAAGTATTGACAAGGGGCACTACGAGGGGTACATTGGGATCTCTGCGATAAGACTTGGCGTTAGAGAATACCGCAAGTTCTGCAGCGCGAAAGGCAGCCTCTACAATTACAGGATGCAATCCGTGTCAAGACGAAGGAGAGAAACAATTGTGGTTCATACCGATATCACCCGCTACGTCGGCATCCAGGCCAGAGAAAACGACCGCACACTCTTTAAAGTGCTCTGGAACGCATGGCTTCACTTGTATTTCGCGCACACCGGAGGGTATAGGAGTTGTCTGTTTCCAATTTGTAGCGAGAGCGTATGTCTTCCCTGCCGACCGCGTTGACGCGCCAAGAACGTGCACCACAAAATACGGATGGTTTTCAAGTAGGGCAATAAAGCGTTGCCCGACAGTACCGGTTGCCCCGAGTACACCGACCTTGACCGTATTCCCCTCTGGGACTGTGTACATTGTGGTGACCACCGTGACCGTGTGAACGCGAATAGAGACACGCTTGTTGCGCCGCCGTCGCGACCTACCACCCCCGATGTCGGCCCTCGCTCCGGACGAACAGCAACAGCGGCTCTTTGCCCCTCATGTCATGTTCAATAACAACTCTATATACAATGTCAAGTTCATCTCCTCCTGCTTCACTGGTGCAGTCGCGGGGATACTTGGCCTCGAGAATTGGCTCGGGTTTATTTTCTTCATCTTTACGACACTCTTCACTGCCCTCGTACTCCATTTCTTCAACCTCAAGACGAACCCCAGAAAGTTTTTCCAGGGCGGACTTCTCGAAGCCGTGAATCCAGGGCAAGAGAATACTTTCTCGTTCATCCTCGTGTGGACCTTATTCTACGGTTAGTCCTTCGATTGACTTGTTGTGGATTTGGAAAGCTGAAAGAAGATGTCGCTAGGTATCGTTCATGGTCGGTTTATCCATTTGTCTCTGCGCACCTTCGTTCACCCTTCCGTTCCAGTATACGATTGATCTGCTATATTCGACCCATTTTGAGATCTTGCGATATACATTCCGAGCCGTCTTCTACTCCCCGAATCTTGACGTCTATGCCACAGTCGGCAGTCAGCTGCTCTGTATCATCTGACATGGGTCACCGTTGAGCACATAGGAAGTACTTTAAAATAATTACGCGCTGGGGTATTGTATTGATGTGGCAAATAACACTCGGAGGTCGTTAATCCTCCATGGAGCCTTCGGAATACCAAGCGGATCTCTATCCTCTGAAGACGACGTACATTTGTTTCTCTTGTTCGATCTTGGACAGTTCGCTTTTGAGCCCGATGTCATCCCGTCTACATTATAACCGCCCACATGACATTCCATTTATCTCCATTCTTCCCGACCCTTTATTAGCTCTTCAAAAGGGAATGGCATTGGAACATGTTCCCACACCGGACTTGTGCTTTGTTAGGAACACGAGGCACTGAGGCAGGCCAAATGATGCCAAGAAAGGCATCCCTTGTATTACTATCCCCCACACTCCCTTATTACTTCTGGTCCTGTCTCGGCCATGTAGCATCAGTCTTACTTCCCCTTTACTCTCCACTCCATGGCTCCGTCGAGGTCTTATGTTCTGCTTCAAAAAGGAGAGGACCCTTTTCACACGCGCTTCGAAGATCTCGACGGCCTCACCGCTTTTACAGTGTATGCTTTCCCTCTGCCACTGTCTCTCCTACCGTGACATCCACCTAGGCAAGCTAACCTTTTCTTCAGCCAGGAGGTGCGGCCTAGGTCCACCATTCTTAATACATGATTTAATTTGTTATACGCGTGGTCAGGTAGATCGCATGCCAAATACACTCGTACAACTCCGGCGTGAAGCGCCATGGGCCCAGAAGCTTCGAGGTGTCATGGGTCCCGGAGCTGCTTTCTTCTACTTTGGCCCGGAAGGTATGCCAGGCTACATCATCTATGGCAATGCACCATCCCAACCCATGGCAACTACGCTACGCCGGAAGCGTTCTACCACGTTCGTGCCGATCTGATTATAAAATTGGCCTTTCTCATCTCCCACTACAGCTCACAGTACTTCACATCGCGGAGCGGGCGGCTACTCAAGTGGAAGCAACTTCCCAATCTCAGGATGGAGGTACGCTCTAAAACGGGATCCAACCTCGTACCGTTGTTTAAAGTGACGCCTATTACATAGTGTATCGACGGAAAGGAGGTGATTGCGGTCTATGAAGCTGGGCAAGCGTCACGTGACTATTCAGCTCTGTTGACGATCCGCCACCCAGGCCTAGCAGTTGTAACCGAAGTTCTCACCACACTCTTACTATCTCAGATGGCTATTATCATGCAATGGCAGAGCTAGGCATGTTCCCGATACGTTATGTCATATCTGATACGTTTGGTCCACTCTACTGTCCTCAACCATGTATCTATAGCGGGTTTTTTCTCTTTTAAGTACCCCCTACTACCCCGTTGTATTTCAGAATTCGTTCGCTCTTCTACATTTACATTTTTTTTTCACTGCAGTACAGAGGGATAATTCATTGTTATCCCTTTGCCGTCCAATGTGAGACCACACGTTTTTCCTACAACACCCGCTCTACCATCGCGATTCCTTCCCTCTCTAATTCCTCGCGAATAGGGTTGCAGATTTCTTTGGTATAAGGCACCAGTACTCCTGGTGTAGAAATGACGCCGTCAAGGACCAGCTGTGTAGCAATCCCACAAGGTATGCCGACAGTGAGGGCCATTGCAGAGTGCCCGTTCGGCGCGCCATATGCCTCGAGCGTCGACGTGATGATTTGCTGTCCGCATTTCAGCGAGTTAGATTTGTTCAATGGGCCAGCGTGAGATAAGCCTTTGGTGATTAGGTGCGCACCTCAGTACCATCAGATCGTTCGACCACGAATTTATGTTGCAACATGACAAGGTCTCGCTCCCCCGGTCCATATGTCATGAGCATCTCTAGGCGTGCGCAGAGCGTGTCTAGCAGGTTACCTCCTCGTTGTACGAGCCGCTCGTGCGAGAAGAGACCAACCCAGCGGAGGCCGGAGATGACACGCACCGCCTCTGCAGCATTCGGGAATGAGCAGAGCTCTTTGACGCGGGATACCAAGGCACTGCAGGCCATTGAATCAATAAGAAAAGAAAGCTTTACTGTCTCACCTCTCCGACGATTCTTTGGCGCCCGCAGCGCGTTTCGTGGCTTCCGCCCAGGTGAGGCCCTCCTTAACCCACTCTTTAGGCTCAGCGTCAAGCCAGCCGAGTTGGACCAGTGCTCGAATGAATTCAGGGAAGCCTTGATAACGCAGCGTACCGCGCACGACGGTGTCAGCCTCAGGGATGTTGTACCACTCACGATATGGAGTGGAGTCGCGGTTTGGGTATGCGAGGAATGCGAAGGCTGGGGAGATATAGTACGGTCTGGCGAGTGCCATCAGGTCATTTCCTGCGACACTGCGTAACTGGCCATCCTCCAGCCAGGCTGCGTTGTTGAGCAAAGCGAGGAGCACTCCACGTGAGGACCAGGAGAATTTATAACCGAGAGGATTGTCGGCCGCCTCGGGGGCAGGGAGCCCACCGCAGTATGAATGAAATTGCTTAACCTAAAGCCAAAACGTGGAGTTTCTTTAACAATCGTCCGCCTAGGAAGTGAGAAGGAATACCTTTCCCCCTTGAGCATGAACTTCATCGATTGTCTTCACAGCATACAAATGGTCGATACCAGGGTCAAGACCGATTTCATTCATGACAACGATGCCGGCAGCTTTGGCACGCTCCTCTAGTGCCCTAATCGCAGGCGAAACGTAGCTTGTCGTGATAACATGTGTTTTGCCTTTGATAGCTGCTTCAATAACCAAAACATGAAACGCGTAGGGGATAAGCGAGACAACTACATCGACGGCAGCAACCGCATTGTAGAGCGCAGAAGAATCAGTAACATCAAGAGAGATAGCTGTCGTGCTAGGGAGGCCCTCCGCTAGAGTTTCTGCGTTTTTGAGGGTGCGGCAAGCTACGCATCATCTTCAACCTAGAGTTCCGTGGGCCAGGTGGCGGCTGGACTCACCAATACTGAGCTCGTTGGATGGATCGCGGGTAATGAATTCCGCGGCCGGACGTGCAACGAACCCGCTTCCGAGGAGAAGGACTTTCTTCCTCGGCTTATCACGCTCAGCAAGCGCTCGAGCAGCGCGGCCGAACGGCGGCAGAATATTCTTGTCTTCCGCTATGAGTGCGCGACCAAACTCGGGTAAGACAAAGGCGGCTCTGTGTACGTTGGCGTTGTAGTAGCGAGTATTAGGGATGGTCCGCAGTGGCGTTTTCAGGTCACGTTCATGTGCTTTGGAACATACCAAGAAGCCGATCTGGCCGGAGGGATAAGTTGGGATAGTAGTGAACGCGTACTCAGCTGACTCAAAAATCTCCAGCGTGGTGTGGCGTAATTCACCAATAAGGGGGAGGTGGAGCCAAAGACATTCAGCTTGTGTAGAAATATTTCCTCCAGGAGTAAGTGCGTCATGAAGAAGCTGGAAATAGGGTTTTTCGAAGAGGGAAGCCGCGGGTCCAACAGGGTCCGAAGAATCAGTGATGATCACGTCATAACTCGAAGTGTTATCCTTGAGGAATTTGAAGCCATCGCCGATGAACACCTTGACTCTCGGTGAGTCAAGCAGGGCGGACATATGCGGGAGGAACTGCTTGGATACTCGCACGACCGCCTAAGTGAGGACAAGACAATCAGTGCGACCGTACGCACGGTATAATGAGCGAAGAAGTGCACCTCGTCGATATCGCACAGCACCACCTTCTCTACACTCTCATGCTTAAGTACTTCCCGAACAACACCACCATCTCCACCTCCAATTACCAGGACATTTTTTGGATTAGGGTGGCTCGCGAGCGGGAGATGCGCGATCATTTCTTGGTAGCTGAGATGCAGCGTGTCGGCATTGATAGCTCTCAAAATCAAACGACGTACGAGAACTCATCACGCTCTGTGCATTGAATGACGCCGTCAAGAACTAGAACGTTTCCATAGGTCTCTGATTGAAACACGAGGACGTCTTGGTAGGGTGATTTCTCGACGTGGAGAATTTTGGTGACCTTGAGAGTCATAGCCTGACCAGGCCATTGTGAGGAAATCTCACGAAACCAACCATCTGTAGCTGTCTCAACAGATTTTTCTCGAGAAGAGAGTGTATCGCACCTGTGATTGAGGGATGGGATAGCGGGGTCATGTTTGAGCGGTTTACTAGTCACACTGTCAAAATTTTATTTTAAAACGGTTCCTTACAGTTATCTTATCTTATCATCTATTGCCGACGATTCACACCAGCGCCATTTGACGCCCTCGCCCGCGTTGCATTGAACCGTCCTTCCTTCACCACCTTAGACATGTCCGAGCTGGCTCCTCTAGATCCGGACCTTCTCGCGGATGTGCTCTCGAAGCATCCGTTCGTAACAATCGATGGCGTTTTTAACGTCCGCGATCTTGGCATGATCCCAGTGGCTGACGGCGAGTATGTCACGCGGTCTGGCTTTATGTATCGCAGTGGGGAATTGTCTGGTGTTACTCAACATGGTGTGCCATCCTTTCTCTTTCTCTAGAGTATTCGTAGAAATATCCGAGAGCAGGCAAGGGACGTCTGCGGGCCCTTGGTATCACCACTATATTCGACCTCCGCTCAGACACGGAAATTGCAAAGTACGATGCAGCAACCCCCCAAATTACCGGAGTAACCGTATTGCATACTCCGGTTTTTGCGAAAGAGGACTACAGCCCAGAGCGCATGGCCCAGTGAGCGTTTCAGCTAACCCATTCAATTAAGCCAAGCTTACTGTATCCTTCATAGACGTTTTCAACTTTATGCAAGTGGAAAAACGGAGGTGTGGTTCTCGTCCAGGTTCTACAACTTGTCTTCTACCTGTCGATCTCCGCAGGCGTTCATGCAATTGTATTCCGAGATTCTCGACGCGGGCGGGCCCGCGTTCGGCGCTATCCTCCGCCATGTGCGGGACTCGCCGAATGATGCCTTCATCTTCCATTGCACTGGTGCGTTCTCCGGTCTGCGCGGCCATCTTTTATTGAAAAGCCGTCCAGCGGGGAAAGATAGGACTGGGATTGCTGCTGCTTTGCTTCTTATTGTGTGTCCCTCGTTCTACCTTCACCATCCGCGACTGAACAAACTCTCACCAGCTCGCCGGCGCCTCGACTGACGCAATTTCAGCCGATTATGCACTAACTTATATCGGTCGCGCCCCAATGCGTCCCCTCATTTTGTCACGCCTTGCGCGCGAACCATTATTTGCCTCAGATCCGACAGCTGCTCACAATATGCTGTCCTCAAGGTGCGTGCGGTGTTACCCACATGTACTGGCTGATCAGTTGGGTAGGGAAGAGACAATGCAAGCATTCTTGAAAATGCTAGGAGAGCGATATGGTGGTGTGAAGGAGTACGTACGGCGTGCGTGCGGCCTCACTGACCGAGACATCGTCATTATCAGGCAGAACCTCCTTACACCAAAGCCATAGTTAACTTCATGCCTGTTCACCATGCTGACACCACGACCACTCCACATGCAGTTGAATTGATGGGCCTTAAGCTAGCTACAAAGCATGAAAGTATGATTGGCTGGTGCATATACGTACACTATAATAAGCAAAAGGAGCACAATCACGGATTATGTTTTTCGCACCAGGCTGAGGCCCCGCTTCGGTCGTGCACCAAGAACCTGCCCCTGTGCCGTCAAAGTCGTGGCCACGCCACCCTGAACCCTCGCTCGAGGGTTAAGAGGGCTAAGTGCTCCGGGCCGTTCGTTACTGGCTCCGCCGCCAATGCTCGACGTTGAGGACGTGGAGGGTGCCGAGACCTCCCCTACTCCGGTCCCGCGTCGCCGTGCGATGGGACGTTCAGGAGGTGCTGAACTAGGGAGTGTAGAGCTGATGTCAGGTGCGCTGCCCAACACAGCGCGACGCGCCCGCTCGTGCCGTGTTTGCACGGTACGAAAGTGGGCGAGAAGTTCGGGCCACTTGATCTCATCACGCGCGAGTTTAGATCTCGTCGCTACTGTCACAACAGTACTTCTGCAGTAAAATCAACGTAAGTTTAGTTCGACTTAAAAGGGCAGATGGGCGGACGGTTTGGGTGCTATGTGCAGGAATCCCGCAGAATTGACAGCGTTCAGTCGGTTTCGGAGGGAGATGAAGGCGGAGCTTTGTGGAAGGAGCATGAGTAGGCCGTACAAACACTTGAACAGGTACGGGTATCGATCGGGCTCAAGGAGCTGTAGACGAATATCTATCGCGCCTTGCATATGAGCGAAAGCAGTGTGTCCGACTGAGCACTCACGCACAAGTGAAAACGGGTGATTCGATGAGCTGCACCAGTTTGTCGATTTGAACGAGAATTTGGACTGTCATTTCAAGGTCAGCGCTGTGTGACAACGTTAGGTTTCTCTAGGTGGGCATCGTAGGAAAGACTTGCAAGATGGAAAGGAGGTTGGACGCATGCTCGTATGCCTGGGCTAGGAGGCAGAGCGAAAACACTGCGACGGCGTTGTGACACCACGATCGATATAGTGTCACGAATAGCGCCTGGCCATCTTGCTGTAGATAGGGCGTGAGTGATTGTGAATAGTGGGCACATTAAACTCACCCGTGTTTCAAGACTTTTTAGTCGTCTACGGAAGTCGGCTAGCTCGGGTGAAGTGATGAGGATCGTGGAGAGCTTTTGCACAATGACGCTAGCAAAGTCAAGGTCCTAGCGACTCTGTGTAAACTCGTACTCGCTGACAGGAATCATGTCTCACACCTCTTCCTTTTCAAGAATTTCGGCAAACGTCTTGTAAATGCGTTCTGTGCTGAGATTGAGACACAGCTGCCTGATTATGAGACTTCCGCGCGTATCAAGCAATCTTCTGTCAGTGCTGAAAAGGTCCAGCAAGTTGATCATAAACGCCTTAAAATAACTATCGTCTGACGCCGAGGAAATTTGGGCGAGGAGTTTCAAATCATGTTTGATGACTTCCTCGGAGGTGTCAGATAATGTTTTGAGTAGCGCAGGGAACGTCCCGTCATCCATCGCAAGGATCTGGGTTGCCTAATTGCACACAGAGGATCTGAGCGATGGGAAGCAGCGCACCTTCTTTGGTGCCTTCAGGTGGAGCATAATGAGCCATTTGAGCGCGGCGACGCGAGTTTCTTCGTGCTCACTCAGGAACTGGATTGTCAATGCATTCACAGTAGCTTGATAGTCAAACGCATCTGTTGGAAATTCACGCTCCGCAGATACTGGAGCTGCGGCACTCCCGGATGATTGAGGGGAGAGCGGCCGAGGCGTTGGCGAGCGAACAGGTAACTGGCCATCTAGTGATATTGGAAGGCGCGAAGGTTGAGTACTTTCCACCTGAGCCTGCAGACTTGCCCGCTTCTGCATAGTAATATTGCTTGGAGTCGGTGAAGCAGTTGAATCTGTCAGCGATTCCACCGAACCTGACTCACGCGAGGTTGATGGTTGCGTGCTCTGGCGTGAAGGTGGGGGTGAAGCCGATGCAAGCGAAGGTGAAGCGGGTGAAGCCCGGGCGACTGCAGGGGCAGGTCGTTCACTTGGGAGAGTGTTTTGACGGGATGGTGATTCAGATGGAGAGGGAAGTGATTGGATTACGCTGAGTAAGAGCTTGTTTGTACGAATAGCGGATGACTGGATCATCGGTACATGGTGTGCGAGGTTAGGAAGGATAGCGGGTATGAGACGCGGTGTAAATGGGACCATGACTTGTTGTGTGAACGTTAATAATTCTGCAAGCCAAAGTAGGGCCGTCGACTGCTGAATTTCATCATCTGAGAGCGGATCAGTCTAATCAAAAAAACATCATGGATCATAAATGGCACACTCACGCTGTGGGTCGAGTTGCTGAATCAGTATTTCGATTATTGCAGCATAATCGATTCTGACACCCTGGCCGGGAACCCAGTCTGTACAGGATGAGCATCCGTTAGAGCGCACCGCAGAATCATACCTCCTAGGTTCCTCTCATTCATATCTAACTCGAGATCCTCATTTTGCTTTTCTGTTTCAGGGTTGCTATTGTAAAAGGTAGCTTGATCCGGGTCAGAAAGCGCAATATCTGACAAGCGTTCCTTTATGCCTTCTGCCTCTGCCCAATTGCTTTCCTCTGGTTTAGCTTCTCGTAGGCACTCCTGCTCCTCGCGGTGTTTACGTACGATAGTAACCTCACGGATCTCACGTAGGAATTCCGCGAGCTGGTTTTCTGCCGCGATGCGCACGTCTTCAGTTGGGTCTGATAGATATTTTCTAGGCGAGGGGTAAGACAAAAGATGAATAAAGATGAAAATAAACTCGTACAGTAACCCGTCCAAGAGATGTGGGAGGTATGTGATCAATTCGAGCTCCGGCACAGAATCAAGTACAGAAATCCATGAAACGAGAAACGAGCGTGTAAAAGGTGAAACTACATAAATGCGGTCGGAAAGGAGTGGGATGAAGCGGGAAAGGGAGAATGCGCGGCGCCGCATTGAACTTGTGCAATTGTCAAGGTCCGGAACGACAATTCCGTTTTCACCAGGACGATGCTTTTCCATCTCAGGGATTTGAGGAACATAATGGGAAGCGGACTCTGCAACGATGTCCTTGAGTAGGCGGTCAAGGAGCTCTGCGCCGTTCTTGACAGAGAGCTCCGGGTCTGCAGCGAGCTGAAGGACGTGTAAGGGAGTGTATCGAAGAGGATGCCGCAACTCACTTTGCTCAATGCATCGAATATGGGATTAAAATACACCAAAACCTCCCCTTTCGACACTTTTGCGATATTATATAGACATTCCGCTGCGAAATAGCGCACGCGATTCTCTGGGTCCGAGAAACAGACGAGGAGAGCCTCTAGAAAGCGCTCCATGTAAGGTGCAATGTCGGCACCGAGAGCAATGGCTGTCCCCGCAAGGCCTATTAAACCCCCGTTACGGACGTGGAGAGCATTGGTAATGCTAGAGAACATGTCACTGAGTTGATCAACAATTTGGCCAATGCGCCGTTCGTCGCCTTGTTGGTGGCATTCGCGGACAAGTCTGTGAAATGAAGAACCATTCGATTCCTCAAAGTAAACGCATGGACATAAATTCCGCCGAAGCTCAGCGTACTTCTCGAGGTCAAGCGCGGCAGCTTTTCTGCGCTCGTACATCTTGTCTACTAATTGCTTTGCGATGGATGTATCTGCACGGAACGTCAGTGGATAACATAAAAAGAATAGGAAAGTATATTTACCCATTATGTTTCTCAGTTACGATTGGGTTTGCGGCTCGTTGGGTGGGTATCATATAAAAAAGAGACTAGGGACGATGGACCGTGACGATTACTGTGAACGTACCCAACTCACGCGTCACGACATTGTCACTTGATAACAATATTAATCACAAGCACATCTGTGACACCTAATACGCATTATACAACTGAATACGCATTACTAAAATTTAGTCAGCAAGGCAGGATTGGTCAGCACTAAAACACAAGTTCTGAAAACGGAAAGCTGATGTAAGCCACATTTGTAAGCCACATTGCTTGAAGAGGCAAATTGGCATAGCTCAAAGATTATCGACGCATACTGCAATACAAT
>QFEZ01001051.1:0-29435 GCA_003316425.1 Russula lepida
GTACGTAAGCTAAACCCTAACCCACAGAAGCTTACATAAACAGTGCTGGTTCCTAGTGACGCCTGCCTTATGTGTGCCTTGCCTTGCCTTCATCATTCTTGAAGTCAAAGTCAAAGTGAATTTTTCCGGTGCTAAAGAAAGTGTTCCTGTTGATCACGTCACCCACTCGAAAGTCGGGGCGGAAACAAAATTGCAAAAGAAACCCCTCCCCGTGAAGAAAATGGTATAAGACGGGAAGCTAGAATCATTTTTCGGTGCCTTGCACTGGCACTGGCAGAGCGCCGGTGATCCTTCAAAGCTTTCAACGCCCTTGTTTGTATTTTTGTATATAAGTTAGTCCATGTTGACATGACTCGGACATTTTCTCGAACCTTGTTCCTTTTCGAGGGACCCCTGCCATTTCTCTCACCCCAACTCTTTGGATGGATATTTATCGGTGTCTTGTCCTTCAAGTAAAGACCCCCAAGACTCCGATGGTCTATTCACCGCCTTGGTTCGTGAAGAGCGCTCTACGGCCGCAAAGTACATAAGGACCTCGCAGTCTACGACCTCTGTTGCTCTGAACGGGCCTGTGTACGCCAAACGCACTTCCATTTTCCATTTACCTCCACTGAACGAACTTTATGATTGGCTTTGTCCCTCCTATATACAGTACATCAACATATGTATGTTGCCCCGCGTTGGAAGAGTTCAACATAATCGTTGCGCAACTCCCTCTCAAAGTGGTTCCACCCTTTACTGTAATTCGTCGTTTTAAAGGCTCGACCCGAAGGAGCATAGTCCGAGTCACTCCCACCCATGGACACCCATGTTGAGTAGCAAGGTGCTCGCTTCTTTTAGGCCTCCAAGCGTCATCTCGTGTGTTCCAAGCGGCGACGGGACATACTACTGTAGTCATTCACGTCCCTATGACAACCTCGTCACTCACTATGATGATGGTTGCAACAGACTCGACCTGGCACATCTACTGTACGTAGTCTTCTACCCACCGTCATTGTCAGACGTGGGAATCCTCTCACACGGAAGCTCGAGGGTTCCAAAGTGATGCAACCAAAGTATGGCGACAGCGCGTCCGAGTCTCCAGTGTAGGAACAAAGACCTCATCCACTTCGCTCCCTCGCGCGCGAAAACTCGTCTGCACCGGCGAAACAGGGGGGGTGGGGGGATCATTATGATCGAGCTCTCCCGGGTCTTGTGCGTGCCCAAATACTGTAGTATGTACTGTATTGCCATAAAATTCTCATGATTAACTTTCTCATGTCCCTCATTTACAGTACACAGTACAGTAAATCCGATGCCCGTTAGGAAGCAAAATATGAATCACAGATGCCCCATGATCTTCTTTTGCTTCCTAACGATACTAGTGCTGTATTTACACGCACGGTTTGCCCACGATTTTACCCTCCCTTCCTATTCGTTCCGCTCGCGCGTGAACGTAGTAACTTACTAGTAAGCGAAGGAGTAAGCGAAGAAGAGAACAACAGAGAGGGGGGAAAGAGATTGCTCCGCGAAGCAGTTGGACTCGGATGATCGATCCGTCATCGATCGTATTTTGCTCTCATGGTCCTGGACTGAGTCACGACACGATGCATGAACACGCACACGCACACGCACACGGTGGCAGCGTTGGTTGCACAAGGGGCGAAGATGACGACGACGCTCTCTCGTTCACGTTACCTGATCTGATTGATATTTAATATCGATCTTCATTCATGTGTTCCAAAAATTCTTTTCTGGGACAGTACATGAAACTATATTTCACCTTCACCGATGTGTGAACACAGCAGGCTTATTGGAGGGCCGGTCTAGGAACTACGTTGAAACCCTGCGATTCCTGGAAGAAATCTGCTTGGAACTCGGTTCTTATCGGTCCCGAAGCGTAAAGTGTCACCCCCTCATACACACCACCCCAGTGGGCCAGCGTCACACAAGCCACTCATACATAAAACACCCATGGCGTGACCGCCGGTTTGTCGTAGATACATGCTTGCGGAAGAAAAATTTGGAAGAAGGATAGTGAATATTTGACGAACGAAGTCCCAACCAAGATGAAAATTCGTTGATGCCTAAGGCCTTAGGCTTGACTCAGAGGTGCAGATTCAGTACGAATAATGTCAAGGACAGCGGAAGGCCGTGCCCGGATAAGGAGTATCATAGTAGACCAATAAACCACGAAGAAAGCACCACAAAGGTGATACAAATAATAGCGCCATCCAATGACAGAATCTAATAATTCCCGTTCAGCCTTATACTTGGCGTAGCGTACAACATGCGTGTGTCTCAACAATGACAATAACAGTGACGGCGTGCAACAGGCATCTACAGTGCAAGTGGAAGAAGAAAAAAGGTCGTCCTCGAGCTTGGTTTCAAGAAAGATCGAACCCTGCGCCGGAGTAGACCGCTTGGAGAAGCTTTTGTCGAAGGACCCTCTCGCTTTTATACCGCGGTAACTATGCACGTTGCAAACGGGGAAATTATTCGGGTATACGAGAACACTAAAGATGTAACAGTACCTTGAGGAGGTTCACGCAGGTGCTCGATGTCGGCAGGCGATTTTCGTCACCTCCCGCGTCGCGGATGCTAAACTTGGGGACGAGTCCACTAAATCCACTGTAAAAAGGTAACGAGAAAGGCATTTATCAGACTTCTCGAGTAGATGTCTGAGTCTTTCGTCGATACTCACAGGAGGGGGGGCCTGCCGACACTAGTAACGAAGCGTAACAGTGCCCGGCGTTGTTCCGTATCGAAGCTCTCTACGACCTACAAAGAAACGGAAGTACACTTATGAGAAAAGAGTAGACCCCTCATACGCGTGAACCTACCCTCCAAAATGCCACAATGGTCGGTTCTTGGATGTCATACAAGCCGCCGTAAACAGTGTTCTGCCGCAGATCGGTGATGTCGATGGGTGTGTTCACGCCACCAAGCAAGACTTGCAATTCCTGCTGATTGAACATCCTATAGCGATTTGTCAGATGAAAAGGAAAACCCTGGTAATGGAGGACATATATGTACCGGAGCCACTTTGCATCGATCACGTCCGAAAGACCCTCGAAGAATGCACCACTCTGCTCCTTTATCTGTTTCGTGAGGCGATAGTGCGATACGCGGAAGATGTACTCGAGTTTGTTGTCTTGGGTTACAGGAACGTTGCTGCCGTTGGGTTTAAGGTCAATCGTTCGCGTAACGCCAAACTCTGTGCAGACAGAAGTTGAGGATCAGGGGCTCTCATTTTTGGTTCGAAGTCTAACCCACCTTCGTCGACGATTGTGAAATTCAGTGAAAGCTCTTCTGGATTCCCACGGTAGTGCTTAAGGAAGATCAAACCCTGATACAAATCAGGGTCAAGTGAGGCGAGGTCGTCTAGGAAACTCTGCTTGCCCAACCACTGTAGTAGGGCAACATAAGCTCCTGCGTGAGGATGCAACTAGATGACAAAGGCGAACCTTGGCAAGGAAGAAACCAGCGAACGCGACCTCCACCAGGATACCCTCATAGAGCGCCTTGCCCAAAATTCTACCAATAAATCGGTACCAGTCGAGACTGTGTGCTTCAAAGCGGATAATATTAGACTCTATAAATGGCGAGGCGTGGAGAAGACGCTTACGTTGTGTCGCGTAGGATCCATGGTTAGGGTACAGTTCGTTCTTCTTGTTGGCTAGCCAAAGTCCTCGATCACTATCAAACACTTCTTTCGAGAGGTCGGTGAAGAACTCCTTAAAGACGCCGCCACCATCGATACCCATCCTGTGCAGCGTTTGGTCAGTACGCCAACTAGTTGATATACGTCAGTTAAGGCACTCACTCCTTTTCACCGAATTGGTCTATGAATGTTATCTCAATGGGGTGCTTTAAGTCTGCGTCCCCGAGTTTATCGAAACCATCCTCAGCTACGTGACCACGGCGCACGGTGGCGCGTGTGCGCCGGAAAAAGGAACGAGTATCTGCCCCAATGCTATGTCTATCATTCTCAATGAATGACCTGAAAATCTTCACGCGGGCTTCAAATGGGATAGCAAAGGGTATGTTGTTAAGCACGCCAAGTCGCGGCGATAAGTCTGCGAGGGAGCGCCTCGTTAAGGGCCGTGCCCCGGCAGGTTGCACGAATTGTTGATCTTCCACTCTTTCGGCAAGGATCAGGAGACGTGACATCAGATTGGAAGATTAAAATGCTCACATGGCGGCGTCGGCGAACAACCCAATATTAATGTGTTCGTTCACTAGCCAGTGATCGGATGGCGTGAAGGGCCGTCTCGAACTACAACCCCCATATAAGCACATCAGCATGAGTGAGGAAGTCAGGTGCTTACTCTCTCGCATGCACTGCTTGCAGGAAACGTGTAACCTTTCGCCGCACGACTTCCCATTTGATGTTGAGACCCGGGACTACACCATCCTGAGCACCGATCTGGCCTTCTCTCCAAAAGAGGGTGAAAGCAATGTTTAAGAGCTTCCGAGATAGTGATGTGATTTCATCCAGCATGAGCGGGTTGCGTGGAGCATCGGCGCGGACTGGGCCGTCGAGGCCGGAGAAGAACTCATCGTCTCCCATGGTTAAAAGCGAATGGGTGTATATTTCAGTCAGGAAAATGAGCGGGAGCCAAGTGTCCGCGTTCGCAGTGTCTGTGAGGAGGGTCAATGGATAGTAATAAAATAGAAGGGAGATGACATACCCAAGAGTGTGGCGAGACTAACGTCCTTCCCCAGTGGGGAGCTTCGCACGTAACCACGATACAACTCGCGTACAAAGCCGCCGCCGGTCGACACAACAATCGTGCTTAGCACACTATCTGAGCGAAGAGGCCACGCAGAGCATAGTGCAAAGAGGAAATCGCAGAGTGCAATCCGTGACATCGTGTGGCTCTGAGTGGTACGGATGAGAGAACCAACGTGAGTGGGAGAAGGAAGAATTTGTAGCCGTTTTAAGGTACGTTCATCCAACCGAGGCAATGACACCTGATTAACTGATGAGACAGAGATGTGTGTCAACTCTTCCGAGTCAGAATCATTGTCAGAATCTGCAACCTGTTTCCCAGCCGCTATAGATAGATTAGGTCCTAGGGCACCAATCGGAAGGCTCCTCATGACCGCTGCTAAGAGATTCAAGAGGGTCATGAGGGATGCGGGAGGAAGTGTGGCATATCTAGGAGGTACGAAAGCCGCGATGTTTGCAAGAAAGTGCACCTTTTCCTCTACTCTGAGAACGGAAATTAGTCGAGAAATTGACGGGGATAGTACAGAAGCTGCGGTGAGAGGTAGGTTGGCGGAAAACTGTGTTAATAAAGCAAGAGGAAATCGATTAGGGAGGAGAGGGAGGGTCAATATATGCTCGAAGAGCGAGGTGTATGCTTCTAAGAATGAGTCTGAATGAGAGGACTCGAAGGTTCTCAAAGGGTGGGTGAGAAGGGGAACAAGAAGTGGGATTGATGGTAACCCTTTCTCATCTATGGGCTATATGCGTTTCGATCAGGAGCTGTTTAGCAAGAGGTAATCCAGACGCACAATATTCCTTAGAGCCTTCGCCAATGAGGGATACAACTGGTATCGCAAAAGATGGTTGGAGATGTTGATTCGCAGATCTTCGGCACGCGCGCCCAATGCCTGCGGACTTGACGTAGGTGAAAGATACTTGTCAAGGATCCGGAGGTGATTGAGTGAAGGGGGAGCACTTATTAAATATGGATCGGACCGGAATGAATGCGATAAGCAAGTGAAGGACGCACCATGGCGAGTTCGCGACGGAGGTGAGGAGGAGGACGGCCATTCTTCGAATGAGCACAATCCAATGATCTAGATCAGGCCCGTTGACGTATTGTAACGACCAGCCTGCAGGCAAACGGAGGAGGGACCGTTAGTCAGACGAATGGGGTGTAATAAGAACGGGGTAGCGAGACAGAGATGGGAACGCAACAGAAAGTGGCGAGAAGAAGGGTGGCGCCAATAGGCAATGGGACATCCGATGTTCTCTGATTGAGAGTGAAGTAGAAGGCTCACCATCACCCGCTCGTATCACAGCATCGGACCACTGAGCGAGTAGCGAGTCATTGTTTCCGATAAGTATGAGGGCGCGCATCCCATTCAATCCAAGCACATCCTCCTGGAACAACTCTGATAGGATACGTTTAACCACGCGAGATTGCTGATAGCTGCGCCAGCGCGATTGAATACAGAGAGCACTGTCATGACGGCGGCGGATCTCTTCGCGTTCAGATCTCCTAGCCTTGGCGCTATGTAGTATATCTGTCTGGGATGACACGGAAGTTGCTCCGCCTAGGTTTATTTTCCTACGTTTTTCTTGCGTGAAAGGGAACATGGAGGAGATGGAGAAGGAAAGAGGAGGATCTTCGCTGCGTCTCTTACGCGGCCACTTTAGCGCTCTGACCCGTAGAAACGGCCCGGATATCCCGGTCTCGGACATCGAAAAGCCAATGACAATCCCGGGGATCGAACGGATGGTGCGGACTCTGACCCTCTACCACTGAGCCACGGAATCAGTGTCGGCGCCACGCCCGCCACTGTTACCAAATTCGATCATCGCCATGCCAAAACTAGTCGGGGATTCATCCATCCACGTACAGTGCCTCATTAAACCCACCCGCGATGGTTGGCAGGGACGGTCCCGCGGGGGGATAATTTTATCTCTTTCTCCTACCCAATCCACTCTCAACACTCAACGATGGCAATAGCGACCCCCACCACCGTAGCCTACAAGCAAGTCAGAGACCTAACTCTCTATATCGACGTCTACCCACCAACACTCAAATCAGACGGCCCTGTGCCGGCCGTTGTTTACTTTCATGGCGGAGGGATGACTGTTGGGGATCGTGCAAGCTGGATCCCTACTTGGCTTCTAAGTCCGTTTTTCCCCTTCTCTTCTCTGCAAGCACGTACTAACTCGAACTGGGTACTTTAAAATTCAGAGCGCATGGCTGCAGTGGGCCTCGCAGTTATCTCCGCAGACTATAGGCTTCTCGTTCCTTGTACAGGGCACGATGTTCTTGATGATGTTGTAGACCTCTTCGTATTCCTCGCTCGCACCAAGGTTTTTGGTACTGTCCAGGTTGACAGTACGCGTTTGGTGGTCGCGGGCAACAGCGCTGGTGGATTATGCGCATTTCTTGCGGCCATTCACGCGGACCCGAAACCTCGTGCGGTCCTATCTATGTACGGCTTGGGAGGGGAGATGCTTGTATGTTATTCCCTCTATTCTCTGCGCGTATCTATATCTGAACAACGCATACGCACCACCCTCCACGGTTTGTTATTTTCACATGACAGTCACCCCATGTCCTCTTGCCCAAGACGAAGCCCTTCTATCAAGGCTACGAGCTCCTTGACCCGGCTGAGTTTTCCGAGTTCTTCCACCCTGAAAGCGCATCCCTAGTGCCGACCGCACAGTCCAAGCCTACGTACTTCGGGCCAGACTCAGCCACGCCGGGTATGCCGTCGAACCCGCGCATGCAGCTCGCGCGCTTGTGGCTCCAGTTGGGTGTTTATCTCGACTACTGGACGGGCCTGCATGAGCCTTCAATCAGTGAAACGCTTCGTGAGATCCTTCCTATGGAGGGAGAGGACACGGCAACGACCGACGCTCGACTCGCCGCGACGCTGCCCCCCTCTGAACGAGCCCTCTTCCCGCAACTACATGTCACCCCCGAGTGGCCCCGCGTAATGCTCATCCATGGCTCCAAGGACACCGCCGTACCCGTTGACAGCTCTCAAGCACTGCACGCCCGTTTGCAGGATGCCAAGGTCGAAACCACTCTGCGTATTGCCGAGGGCATGGAGCATGTGTTTGACCTCAGGCCTAGCGCAGAGGAGGCATTTAGTGGACTGTTTGATGAGGCCGCGGAGTTTCTACGCGCCGCAGTTCTGGATGCCTAGCACCCGTATATTGGCAAATACTGTATCTACCAAAATATTTCGCTTCCCTGAGTGTAGAGTAGACGAGGAACGTACATTTTACCGTGTTTCGCAAGAAATGAATACGTGGACTAAGAAGTCGTGGTCTTGTGTGATTCAGTTCTAAAAATTAAACTTCAAGTTGTGGTGTTCACATCGTATTTTATCATCTCACACCTCAACACAGTACTGAGCTTCCAAAATTAAAGTACATCATCGTTTGATACCACGCAATCGGGTGTGGTTGTCCGCTTGGAAATGCGCACGCGGTGGGGCGCGTCTCACATCGCTTACTACACCGAGGAACGGAGTTCGCGTTACTTTGGCCCTCAACCTTCAAGATTTAATTCAAGAAGCTTCACTCTTATTATCCCCAACATAATCACTCATTACAGTTTTATAGACACCATAGACCCAATTTACGATTTTTTCTAGTATTTAATAGTGGAAAATGAAGCTACTGTACATGAATTTCAATCTCGTTGACCGAAGACCGGGGGATCATCACTTATTACAGAAAACTCATCCTGATCCGCATGCATGCATCCACCCGTGCCAGTGCGTCGTCGGTCAACTTGTTGACTCATCGAAGCGAAGTTGAGGGCTTCTTTCTCCTGCCGAGAAACTCATTTAGGCTAGAGATTATGAATGTGTGCTATATGACTGATTGATGCAGAAACCTACCAGAGTCGCGTTCAAGTTGGACAACCATTCGTATTTCGGAAATCATGAGATGCATGCCAGAGCGCCATACATAGTACACAAACCCGAGAACGTTTACTAGTACGGTAGCGTTCAGTCCCTCTCTACACCGCGCACTGGCACTGCCTGCAAGTGAAAAAAAATCGATGACCGATCATCGGCATCGGGCAGCACAACATGTACGTACAGTAAGTACTACTGTAACTTACACATGACAGGTTCGGGGTGTCAAGCTCCCTTTGGCAGTCCTTTGTCCATGGACCCTATCGGTGGCGAGGCAGAAAGGCGTTGTTAAGCGCTAAGCTAGGCCATTCGATTGTGATCGCCCGTCTTAGTTCCCACAATACACGGTTGAGGCAGAGTGCGCAGCGCAGTCACCGTCTGTATCATGCACTAGTACTAGTACTGTACCACTTACTCGATTGCATTAGACTTGGGCCGTTAAAATCAAGTCAGTCACGCGTTCCATCGCGATAAATAGTTTACACATGCACCTGCTCCTAATCACCAGATTTCCATGGCCGCGTTGTCCGAAAGAAAAAGGTTTGGAGGCATTCAATTACTCCGATACACGGATAGAACACGTACGGACTGGTCCAAATCCGGTCGGGGGAGAGAGAAAAGGGAAAGGGGAAAGATTATTGTAAAAGGTAAGTTAGCGAGGGATATTTTTTTTTCCCCCTTTGCTTCTTCGAAAGCACCCATCGCAGTCAATTGCCCTACAAGCCCGAGAGTAACAGTGCGGTGATATTTTGTCTATGATGGGATAGATCTTGCAATCAACTGTCACTGGAGAAAATAATCACCATCGGACGGTGTACCGATAGTTCGAACTTGAAAGCAAGGGGAAAGACGACGGTCCTCTGATCAGCGTTTGCACTGGCACTTAGGCTCCCGCTGCATACAGTATAGTACAGGACTTGGTACAGTAAAATAACCTTACCAAAAGCTCCGAGTTTCAATTCAGAACTTCTATAATTAGGCCGATCGGCTTGGAGTGAGCAGCTGGCACTCAGTACTCAGTCGCGAGATCGCTTTTGCTCCTGGTGTAGTGGTATAAGGACTACCTGCTACTTTACATTAAGTAGTACATCCCAGACTTTAACACCTCCAAACAACAATCATCAACAACAACAAGAACGGCGAAATCAAGTACGTTCTTCTATGAATATTAAACGAAAAAACTACTATGGATAGACGAGAAGAAGAAAGCTGACGTGTGTCCTTTGAGGGGGATAAGGTGGAGAAGGGATTGCGGGCGTATCACCCCCTCAAACCTTCTCCTTCATGTCTTCCGATCGCGTCTCGCTCAGCTTCTCATCATCTACACCATACCGATTATGACGGGTCTGACCAGATGTGTCCCCAGAGAAGGCAAGGCGATCTTGCTCAAAGTTGGATCCGTGGTTCCTATATCATAGGCAGTCGAAATTAGTTATAAAGTGGCAGTGGTGGATGCCCTGTGAGGGAACGCACTCGGGCCCAATTATAGTGAGAAGTATAATGTAAGCGGCGACTGTGCCAATGAGGATGCCCTGAACACGCGCATAATCCGGTACGACCGTCCTCTTGCCGTTCTTGATGATCGTAGTCTTCAGGTGATCACCACCTGTCGCCTCAATTTGAGCAGAGGCGGACGAAACCATCTATCACGTTGAAGGGTCATAGTCAGCCAATAATCCACAAATGATGTGTGTGGGTTACCGTACGTTTCCGAGTTGGTAGGTAACACCCGGGAACGTCGCGCGGAACCCGGGTGGGCTCATCTCGGCAAGTTGGATCGGGATGACACCCCATGCACCCTGCACGCCAAACTGCAGCCAGAATGCGCCAGCAGAAAGTCCACCGAATGAGTTGGGTAGAATCCACAGAGGGATGAATGCGCCAGCGATCAAAACAAAGATGATGATGGTGAGACGACGACCTATGAACTGTGACACGGTACCCGCGATTGCGCCACCGCTGTTGACACAAGAATGGAAAATAAACGTTATGGTAAGCAAAAGGTATAATTGGGGTTAGTTCGGACACGCACGCGATGGCACCACAGTTTCCAATGATGGTGGCGACAGTGGAATGGTAACTATCAAAGCCCTTGGTCGTTTGGAGGTACGTTGGGTACAAGTCCTGAGATCCATGTGAGAAGAAGTTGAACCCTAAGCCGCAGACGCAGATCAGCCATCCCACCCTACTGCGCGCGCAACACGTCCACGTACCAGTCATCAAAAGCACAGCGTAGATGCACAGAAGCCAGTGTTTCTTGATCATATCACCAGCTTGTTGGATGAACCGACGGGTCTTCTTTCCAGTAGTAGATCCCGTCTCGCGTTCCAGGGCTTTAGCGCGAAGGAAGACTTCACTCTCCGGCACAAGGGCCCTAATGAGGGCAGCAAAGGCAGATATGCCCGCGGAAGTCCAAAAGAGTGTGCGCCAGGTAGTAGAGGTGTGGGGAACGAGGCGAAGGTTTATTACCGCCGCAACGAGGTATCCGAAAGCGTATCCCTGCTGGAGGACACCTGATGCAAGACCACGCGCTTCGACAGGGAGATTTTCTAGTGCCGTTGATGAGGCGAGACCCCAAACGCCACCCATAGCAATACCGAAGAGGGACCGTAAGGCAAGGAACTGATGGAACGTGTTCACAAACCCAGAACCGAGCTCGAAAGCAGCGCAGAGAAGCAGATTGAAGACAAGGGGCCATTTACGTCCGAAACGATCAGACAGAACACCAAAGACGACCTGAAGGAGCAGAAGCCGGTCAGCATCTACCCAGAAGCATGCACCTGAGAAAAGGAATAGAGTCCATTTAAAAGAACCGTTATCTAGCGCGTGACTAGTGTACCAATAACAGGTGAGACATGTGGTGAGGAAGCACTTACGGCGCCTATGGAGCGGAATAGAAGCGTCAACGTAATTGCTTGCGTCTGGATATGATTCCATCATTCGCGGGCTGACACAAAAGGAGAACAGGCTAAATAAAGACAACGCACGATAGTGGAGGCATTGGCCTTGTTGAACTGCTTTTGGAGGCGAACGACGCTGAGCGATACGCTGAAAAAATCAATTGCGTCGCAAGTCCAGGCCAGCCATCTAACAAACGGTCGCTGAGCCCTCCAGCATAATGGAAAGGCAAGCATGAACGAAGCATACCCGGACACAAATTGGGCCCACTGGATCCATGTGATGGTGCGTAATACCTCGAGTAGAGGTCGGCGGTTTTCGTGGCGAGCTTCGCGACGTGGGATGAGATTGCGGATGAAGTAAGGCGCCATTGTGTGGCGGAGGTGAACGCAGACAAAGGGGAGCGCTGATACCGCTGGGGAGGAGATTCAGCCTAGGCGATGAACCTGTTATATACTGTATGGAAAGAACAGTGGCTTGTCAAAGGGTCCGGCCGGCGGCAACTGATTCAGGACCAGAAAATCGATGGTGAGTGGGGTGGAAGGTGGACTAGGCGCCTGACCGATCGCTTTTATCAGTGATCCAGGAATACGTCTGTCACGAGGGGACGGGAGAGGACTACAGGGGCATAAAAGGATTGAGAGCGAGAGTCGATATGCGATATAAAATTAGATGAGGACTGCAGACAACGGAAAGTGATGCGAGGATACAACAATCGAGACAAGAGCGCAATTGGAATGCAATGGATACAGCACTCGGAGGCGAATACAGCATTTCTGCAGAGAAACGGTGATATTGGACCCAAACACGACCAGACATCGGCAATACGATGAAACCGTGGTGTTGGTTAAAGAGAATATCGAGGCACACTTGACGACGCCACACCGTGACGTGAGGCCACCAAGCAAGAGCGCCAACGTCGAGCCAACCAATTCACAACTCCTACCCCTTCTCCACTCGACCCTCTCGCTGCTCGTTCAATAGGCAAGATAAAGGCAATAGCTCAGATAGCCTTTGAGACTGAGAGTATAGTCTGAGTTTGCGTGTTTCTCAATCAATGTCGACGTCACTACTCCAAGGCCACCATTAACCCCATGGATCTTTCCCCAGTTATTGCCAAAGCAAGTCCGCGGTCGAATGCTAAATATACTTTAACGTTACAATGCCCTGACCCTGGACACGAACTTGTGGGATGGATATTGGATTTCGTCCGGATCCCGGCCCCACCAGTTCTCTGGGTTGACTGAGGTGTTTCTGCCACCCCGGAACCATACTAGACATGATCATCCTGAAAGTAAGCAAAGGAGATGAGTGGATGACCCATGACGATGCGCGTACTGCCCTTCCTCCTCTCGGTTGTATATGTGCGCCCTGACAACGATGGCGTCGATTCCAGCCAGCACATCACTAGCATCCAGCACACATCGCAGCGACGCGACAGTACTACACCATAATTGCTCTGGAAATAGTGAATTCGAGTTACTCGACGCGCAGCGGGATTTGAGAACCGAGCGCGCTGGATGTTCCTTTCCCGCGGACACATCCGAAGAGCGCATCTCGGTAGATAAGTACACATGTTGTTTTATGACGCAGACCTTAAAAATACCCAATGCCATAGTACCGTTCACAGCTTGCACCCGCCAGCATGTGTAGCTCGTCCGAGTGTGTCCATCACACTGGCACACAGTCCCCCGCGTAAATGACACGTGGTGCTCGGATCCGGACTCACACAGTGCATCTGGGATGCGCTCGACGGCGTCAATGTCAAAGATGTTATACAGTACAATACTGCGCGGGGAGGCCCGAACTCCCATGGGGTGAATCAATTATTCCAGCGATTCGTTTGCGCTCGGAGCGTACGGTACGGCTGTGCCTAAGCGTGAGTGGAGTAGTAATTCGTACAATACTGGACTGACCGTACCGGACAGTAGCACATGATCATCACGAGAAGTGTTCAAGCGACCATCGAATACCCGAGTCGAGCCATCGGTCGGATCAACGGTACGGTAGTTGTGCCATGCTACTAAAAATGAAGAAATACAGCACCGCAAGTATCGAGATTGCAGTCATAGATGTCCGTTGGTTCTATAATTTCGGTTTCCACCTACGTGCACTTGGGAACATGAACACTAGTACTCATCTTTCTGCTTTGTTGTCCTAAGTTGGCACGTCAGTGAGCCACTTCGTCCAACCGCGGCAGGGAAGGAACCATGAAACGAATTAAACCCGCCGCCATCTCTCCAAAACATATTTCCTAATACTGGCACTCTTGTCTTTCTGCTTCTGGTTTCAGTAATGGGGAAGTTCGAGCTGACAGACAGGCGGCGCCAGCGCCGGTAAGCGGGAGTGACTCGGCCATCTCCGAGTGGCGACTCAGACACGGGAGGGCAGAAGTGAAATCATGATACAGCCCGAAGCAAGGCGAAGATGACAAGGTGAATGACGTTCAGATTTCTGATCAGAAATCCCATCTCGGAGGTTAATCAAGATAGCCTAGTACGAGTCCGACATGTTGGAAGTTGAGACCAGAGCGAGGGCACGCAAGGGAGTGAGTCCGGGGGGGACTAAGATTCAGGTAGGAAAGGTGAGGTACATACAGTAAGTTCTAGGTAACTACGTGTGCGTATGCATATACTTTCAATTACACGAGAATCAAGGCATGGCAGAAATGATAATTTCTACCAGATGGGCGTGTCCATGCCATATGGGCACTCATCTCAGGCTTACAATCCCGAGGTCCGAGGCGCAGCTTGAGCATGAGGCTACACCACTTCCAACAGGACACCAGTACTAGTACTGCGACTGGAGGACCCCGCGGCTCGAGCTGTATCATCGCGGCTTCAAGAATATGCCTGCGATGAGGCGAACTGTAGGATATATATATTTGCAGCCTTGACAGACAAGGCTTCAATGATGTGTCGAGCTCGATCTGTTTCCACTGGTGGAGGAATCACCGGCATGGCCTGGAGGATTGAGAGTTGGAAATTGACACCCAGTCAAAGGCCAACCTCGGTCGCACTGGCGGCGTTCCAGCCGATCATTTGTACAGCACATCCCGATGACAACAAATCAAGTGTGGCGTTCGAACCCCATCAAACTTCCTATATTTTCATATTCACGATGGCAGTCAACCATGACACAAAGAACGGGATGATAAAATTCATCTCGAGAATTACTAGAAGCACTACCGCCAAAGAACAAATGACAGGTTGTCCTCATTAGTATCCCCCCTGTGGTCGAAGCAATTATGTGGGGAAGTTCTTAAACTCGGTCGGCTGTTCTCCGCGGCCCTGGACGTTACCAAGTCATAGGCCTGGGTGGTGCTCAAGACTCGGACCGATTGGCATCGTTTGGCCATTGGTTTGGGAGAAGCGCAGCCGTGCATAGAATGCCTCGGTGAAGGACTGATTGACGTGTTACGAGCACAGCTTTGGATGTAGTAACCATAAAACCAGTATCAGGGATTTTGAGCTTTGCTCGTAAATCCGATGGATGCGAGGGGAGAACAGGCACCATGGCCTGCAGTCGCGCATTTCGTCATGAGCCGGGGAATATTAAGGCATCATCTCGGATACATTCATCGGGGCGATTCGCATGCTCCGACTCCCAACCGGAAGCTATATCGGCTCATTGTTGGATTTAAGAAGACAAAGCATCCCGGCCACCACATAAAGCTCGAGTCTGGAGGTCAGGACGCCTCTCTTGCACCAACCAGTGAGAACTTGTATATTTTGTTTTCATTCACGCCGAAATCCATGGTTTACTTCTCTTACTTCTCTGACGACTCGGAACAGGCCGTGACTTGGAAGAAGGTTAGAAGCTTTGCCGCTTTTACAGCCATTAGCAGATGATTGAAGAATAAGTTACGTGGACTTACCCCAGCTTCAAGATACTCAGTCGAAGGACGGCTTTACGACGGAGGCAGCCCTTGCCCAGTATGAAGTCAGATTCGTCAACCACCTAAAGAGGTGGACACGGCATTTAAAGTCACCTTTCTCTGATCGTATAGGCTTGGAGAATGTGGGATGACTACGTGAAGCGTAATGGACGCTTGAAAGTCGTGTACGAGTCACCTTCGCTGCATCATTTCTTTTCCTTGGCTGATGATAAACATTTAAGCCAGACCGTTGCTGAAGCCTGGGTTGTGCTGCAAGTGGAATATCGCTACGAAACGGGTATCCACGTCGACTACAAAGCGGGGGAGCGAAGGCGAGTGGAGGGAAACTTCCATGGTGATGTTGACGCTTCTTTTCTTTTCTTTTTTACAGCAAGACAAGGTGACACGTGAGGTCGGTAGATGCCGTTCAGCTTCGCTTTGCGGCTGGTACTGTACTACTGTAGTGATAGGATACAATACAGTACAATACAATTAATTCATGGACTTACGAGAGATCTGAAGCGGGAACGGTCACCATATATGCAGTTAGCCGACGCTCGCGGTGGAGGGAGGGGCGTGTGGCAGTGCCTGTCTTGTTATTATTGTTCACCTTGTTGTAGGTTTGCTCTTGTGTGTCTCTCTGCCGCGTTGCATCAAAGGCTGCGGTGACATGCCCACTCCTCTTTGCACCTCTTCCCCACACCGCATGTTCCTCACACATTTTCTCCTCCTCTTACTTTCATGGTCCTTCCACCAAGCCGTTTCAGGGCATCCGTTTGCACGACATAAACGCGACAATTCCCGGAACGTACCACCTCTCGGCTTTTATGACCCTCGCAACAACGGCGGCAGTTGGCTCACCGTACGTCTACGCCTACGATCATTACCCTATATGCGTCGCCAAACCTGATTTTCTTACCTATCATACGTCAACTACGAATCCAACAAAATTTCCCGTCATTTTTTGGCTTTTTAGAAAGTCAACAACACCTTCCCTGCTGGCCTTGGCGAACCGATTAATGCCGTCATCCTCGGGACATCTGACCCCGCGGTCCTCATTGACAAGCAGAACGACGGGGGACTACGCAATTACTTCCTGTACGTCTTTACTTCGTCCGCTTGCGAAAACGTAAATATGACAGTTCCGCCTCTTTAACCCCACTCCCACCTTCTCCCTGCGTCTTTTCCTCCGGCATGCTCGTACGCTTCCCAATAGATCTTTTGGGTTCGCTGGCGAATGCCTTGGACAACATTCGGGGAGTGACCAGACGGCGAATCTTGGTGACGGTCACGGGTATTGTGCGTCCACGACTCCCTACGTCCCACTTCCACCTACTCATTTTCCTCTTCAATCTCAAGTGAATGAAACAGCTGTGATGAGATTAGATTACGGGGATGCTACGCTGGGCACGTGCAAAGAAACTGTAGAAGGCGGGAACCACTTTCGATATTGGGTCCAGTCAGGCGACAGTGCAAATAGGTATTGTTTCTGTTTGTCGCCTTCTGCATCTCTCGACGTGTTGATCCCTTTTTTCCCTCCAAAGCGGGGCCGTTTTCATGGCCGTCTCATACGAACTTCCGGAACAATGTGAGCATGTCGTTCATCTTCCCCCCCTTGTGCATTACGTTGACGCTTCGGTGCCAAAAAAAAAGCGGGCCACGACGTCATTTATAATGGGTACGGGCCCGCCCTTTCTAGCATTCTTTTGTGATACTAAACCCAGAGTTAATCTTGCAAAGATATAACCTAGCTCGGTGCGCCGTTCTCCGGGTTTTTTCCGGTGCATTTTGCTCATGAGCCACTCCAAACAGTGACTGGCTGATCGGCAATGCAACAACACAATCGTCAGTTATCCCCACCACGACCCTGAATAACGGAACGACCTACTCGGGGCAGACCTCCTACGGCGGGTACGTGTACCAGACGAACGTGCAGTACGTCTCCGGGTACCTCTCGAACACTTCGAATGGGATCAACCACTATCTGAGCGTTGGGGCGAACGGGACGAACGCAGAGGACGGGTTAGTAGCGATGATGAGCGTGAAAATCTTAACGAACACTGTTTCGGGATCGTCGACATCATCGTGCGTGTTTTTCAATCTCATTCGGGTCGCTGTGTTGATGATTTGTGTCACTCGTTCGCTTTGTATGGCAGAGCGCGACCATGCGCACACACCCCACTCATCCCGACCTTCATTGTACTAATCTCCGTGCTCTCTGTTGCATTATTCTTCCCTTAATCCCTCTGGGCTTTCTTTCCTTCCACCCCGCACGTCTCACCCTAGCATGGACATATTAGGACCTCATTCAAATACTCATGACCATATATATACACCTGACCCTTACGTTGCTCTATCCTGTAATTTGACGTTAGAGAGGATTAGACATATCTTGCTCACACGAGTGGGCTCATTCGTAGACACGCCCGCTTTCTCCCTTATGTTTTTTTCCCTTATATGGTATGTCTGCAATGCTTCGTTTAATGACACAGCACGCATCGCACAACTGGTCTGTCCACGAAAAATTAATATTTGTGTATCTCTAATTCGCCATATGGCTAGACCCTGAAGTAGCTCTCGTCAGTGTGATGCACACGAACGAATCCGTCCACCCCTCTGGAAGTATACGCAGCCCCGCTGGACGCGCAGCGTACCTGGCTCAAAAAGAAAAAGAGAAACTCGACATGTCGACTTGATGGGCGTAGGCTGGTGGGGCGTGTTCAAAGGACCGATGACGCGTGGCCGATGTCACGAGTTTTTGCCTTGTCCTCGTACATCGTGAAGCTCGTAACTTTCTGACTGTCGCCCAAATAGGACTTTATGATTGGACGGTGAGGGGGGAAGGCGCGATTCATAAGAGAGCAAAGATATCTCGGATGTAGAATGGTGAATGGTGAATGCACACACACAGTATATAAGGCCGCATAATTCGTCGTTCAACGGCGTCTCGATCGATCGATCCGATCTGGAACGTCTTGAACGTCAGCACATAGGCATCAATGTACAGTATTGACTCGTCTCGACTCGGTCCCAGTCCCGGTCCCTGCTGCTACTCGTGCTCGTGCATGATGAGGTGTGGTGGGCTCCTCGGGCTCGTAATTAATTGTTTGTTCGAGTTTGAGAAGACCGCTTCCCCTCTCCTCCCTACTGTATGTGGGTGTTGAATACTGTAAGCGCGACTCATAGATCAAGGGTCATCCGGTCATGCCTGGCATGTACGGAAATGTGGGTCGACAGGGCTGTACCTGAGAAGCAATAGATGCTCATACCAGCTGGTTACCGAGTATTGTCATATTTCGGGCCCTACCTTGCACCTGTTGGAAGCGAGGAGTTGCAGCCACAGCGCGACGCTCGACTCAGTAGCCGGAGACTCGGACATCAGTTTACCATTATATCCCTTTTACCTTTTACTACCTTACTACCCGTGGATCTTATACGCTCCGCTTTTAATATTTAAATACGTTACGTCATACCTCAGTCCTTTTCTCAAAGACCGAAGTTAGTACTTGCACTACACTACTTTTAACTTATATTCGTTACTGACTATGTATCTAGCACGCATATCTGCGTATAGCACCCTCCCAGGAATAGGAGTTATATAGCTTTCGATATCTTTGCTTTGGTCCTGCTGACTCCATCGATGGCATCATTGGATTAACTTAGTCACGGCCACCCACTGAAGCTAACCCCTCACCAGCCCCCCTCTCTACTCACCCTCCTCTCTGCTGCACAAAAGACCATCTGCTTTCACAGGTTGACCCTCACAATGTCGAATGCCAGTGTAAGCTGCCCACGTTCTTGTCGTAGACAAATGCTGACCGCTCTTCATGAAGACTTCCAGTTTTCAGGTCCAGGACCGCCGTGATGATCATGACGGCGGCAACGATCGTCTTCACACTATCAACTCGTCCATCGAACGTGAAGAAGCGAGCCGCCGACTCATGGATGCGGTCATCGCAGACGACCTAGTTCAAGAGGCCGTGCGGCAATGGCCATGGACCATGCCAGCTGGCGACGTAGACAAGAAGATTGTCGCCGACATCCTTCAGCTGTGGGGCATTCCGGACGCGCCCGGACCAAACACACTTGCCAACTACTAGCGATACGACGTCATGGAAAAGCTCAAAATGGAGCTGGAACGATTCCTGGGACCAATCGGGTAAGTTTCCCTCTGTTCATCGTAATTGCAGTGAGACACACATTCTCCAGTATATTTGGTGTCTTTGACCGAGGCTTTGGCATGGGTCGCATCGGGGATTATTCACCTGGCCTCAACCTTACCACCTTCGATGAAGAATGCCAGCTTCCTGCTTGGCTGCCAAAAGTCCACTCGTTTGGCTGTGGTCAAACGACCCACTGAATCGGCATTCATACTGTTTGCAGGCCCCGTCGTCAATGCTGCTGCCGAAGCAGGTCACCCATTGGAATGCCACCGGGGGCGCTGGAGTTGCATAGTGAAATTTGAAATTTGGCTGGAGAAGGTTGACTCACATAGCTCATCCATGGTGGATGCAACCAATATGTGGAATGATTAACGATATTCATATGCCATCTCTTTCCCCCTGCACATCATGCAAATAAAGGGCACTAGTTAGCAGTTAGTGATCAACCACTTCTTACATTACACTGACAGCGCCAATTCTGACAGCACCAATTTTTTTACTGTGATAGACCCCAAATTAGACTGTCATCCTTTCGAGTCTATACCATAGAACTGGTGTTGGGGAACACACCTGTGCCCTGGACTTCCATAAAGACCTACGGCATCACTTACCTCACCTTCAATGAGCTGGTTCAGGTTGTCGTGTCGTTGCTGCGTGCAGCTCGTGATCTGAATGATCGAGTCCGAGGCATCCTCAGAAGCCCGCATGGCCCCGCAATGACCACTTTTGAGGATTTAGCGATGGGAGAAGCCGAGTGGTACTCTGCAGAGATCACTACATCGATGTCAGCGAGTCATGAGAGGCCCATGAGAGGCCACAGGAACAGGGTTAGACAGTGTCAGTTTGGCAGCTTTGGCAATGTCGGCGACAGCTGGTGGAAGGTCTTGAGTGGCAGAAGCGCTGGGGTCCGTCCTTCGCTTTCTACTTCACCCGCCTCTTCTTTTGTAACTTCAGGGACTGGAGCTTGAGGGCCTTCTCTTTGATCTTTCGTTCCACTTCCTCCAATGCTCACCGTGACTCCACTTCCCTCCCCTCACTACCTCTGAACGTCGTGAACTTCTTCACTACCATCACTCTCAATCACGTCAAGCTGTTCTGGAAGGCCATTCCAGAGCTTGCTTGTAGGTGTGCACTGGTGCATTATTCGAAGTGATGGCGAGTTCGGCATTGTCAAAGTCGAGAACAGGCGGGAACTTGAAGCCAGATTCGAGCACGGAAAACTGGGTGTGTATGGCACAGATGGTCAGAGGCGAGATGGGCTCCGGGGCAGGGGCAGAGACGCTGCGTGGCCTGACGAAGATGGAGCCTGAATGGCCTGAACCTTTACCTGCATCTACATGTCAGCCTTACCCAATTAATGAAACAGATAATTTGTCATGAGTGGATCGCTCTCCACCAGCTGTGCCTTGGGCCTGAGCGATACTATGAAAGAATTCTACGATGTCGCTCAAGTTGACTTCTGCGCCCTCATCTTCAGGTGAATGGCGCTGAGCCTGAGGCTCGGCAACTTGAGGAGAATGTGGTTGCGAAGGAGTACCTAAAGTCAGCTTTTGAAGTAGATTAGCATGCTGACAATCAGGATGAACTCCGCCGAACAAGCCCAAAAGGTCTCCAAGATTCAGGATCTTATTATCATGACGTGTAGAAGGGGCAGCTAGAGAATGAGCGGGATGACCCCCAAGGATGTGTGCCTCGACACTGGCACAGGTTGAACTCCGGCGAATAGGCCCAAAAGGTTGCCAAGAGTAACAGTAACAGGATCTCTCTCAGCATCACCATAGAGAGTGTGCGTGATGGCACGCCCGGGCCCCCCTGCGATGGGCTTGGTCCAATGTGGCTAGACTTCGAAAAGCCCTTCTTCTACTCATTCTTGCAAAGTACGTGCGTAGTTGATCCATTCGATCCTGGCGTATAAGGTAGATTTCACGTTCGCAGCATACGTTTCAGTAGTAACATGATCATCATGACACCTGTTATTACCAGCGTCGATTACCTAAGCCAGCTCTACAACTTGCAGAGGCTAGCGAAAGGCTAGCGAAAGACGAAAAGCCTCTAGCGCTAGCAAAAGACTAGCACAGTGAGTTTTCAACTGGGGCTTCGGCATGTATCGCATTGGCGATTACTCATACGGCCTCAATCTTTGACGAGGAATGCAAGCTCCCAGCTTGGCTGCCAAAGTCCACTCATTTGGCTGTGGTCAAACAGCGTACAGGACCTCCCCCCAGGACAGGCGGCCACTGGCCAGTGGGGAGTACGTACTGTGACACTTCCTAAAATCAGCGGATACAACTCAGCACCTGGCGGAGATTGGAGTGAGAAGTGTAAGAGCATCGGATGGCTCGCCTCATCCACTGGCCTCAACCGCTCGTCCGAGTCAACGCTCACGCTGCCTACCTCCACGACATACTGTACATTCAGCCATTCGCCAACGGGTGCACTCTGCAGCAGCGCTCGTAACTCCTCCCCAACCGCTAAAATAATAACCGGCTCGACGGTCGTAGACGTGCGAACGTACACTCTGGTAAGTGGTCTATAACCCCGCTCACGGGTCCATGTTTACCGTTGCGGCACAGGTGGAAACTTACTATAAGAATTCCATATAAGGCCCAGTTAACAGGCGATGGGTGGTAGAAATGATGATCCATTGTCAATTCCATTGTGCTGCTCGTGATGGTGCGTTGACATGAAAACGTGAAAGTACGTATTGCGGAAGAACATGAATAGGCGTGAAATACGTGAAAGACATAAAAAATCTAGTTCGTTGAGTGAGGTGACGTGCGTGACAGAGGAGATAGCAATAGATAGCACAAGTAGAACCATATCCACAGAACCAGAATCCAGAGTAGGAACGCGGAGAACAGTTGATTGAGAGAAAAAAACCGTGGGGAGAAAATGTGATGCAAGCCGTGTTATGACGTATAAACAACTGATGAGAAGATGACATGCAGATTGTGGGCAAGATGGGGGGATAAAAAAATAGGGCTTGTGGATGAAGGGAGAAGCCGAGATTTGGGAGATTGTCATGATGTGCGTGATGCTTTCTTTACAATTGCCCTTCCTGTGACAAGTGCTTTGAGCGCGCGACTTACAGCTCTCGCAGCGCCAGCGCGATCCTCACAGAAGCCAGGGCCATCAACATTCGCACGGCCAGACGGCATGATACCGAGTTCATCAGTAGTCCACACCATAAACTTGTCTTCACTAGATACGGGTGGTGGCATTGGTCGGCGTGTTGAATGAAAGAATCGACCTGGACTCTTCGAGGACGATGAGGGTATGTTCGTTGAAATAGGCTTGACGTGGTACGACTGATAACCTTTACCAACGCGCTTTACCCCACTGGTGGCCGTAAGTAAGCGGTCGTAGACACCTTCGAGGTCACGTCGGGTGGGCGAATCCATGGCAGGGGGGGTGACAGCTTGCTTGCGAGAAGGATACGGATGTACAAGGAACGGCGAGTCGGTTAGGCTGTTGCGGCTGGGGCTATGGGTGGTCGCATGATCGTTCGAACTCCATGACTGATCTGGGTCCATCGGGACTGGATCTGGGGTGAATAGGTCTCGGTCTAGGACTGCTGAGAGATCCGACTTTGCCGCAACTAAACAGAGATGAGTTACATGCAATGGCCGTCGACGCGTTTGCTCTCACGTTTATCCAATTCGAATTGGACCTTAGAAATAGGGCGGATAAGGCGGTTCAAGTCGTTCGCAGATTTGGACTTCTCCCTGCGTTTTGACGGCATCATATCGGCATCGATATTCAAAATACGCCGCTTCTCAGGTGAGCGTCCAAGCACAGTCGCGCGGCGCGTCGGCCGCGGACCGTCGCACGACAAAGCTGAGCAGCTGGGCCGATCTCCGGGAGCGGGCGGGAGTATATCCGTGAGAACGACATCGTGATTATCATTCTGTGCCGGGTTCGATGACGAGGCGAAGCTCTGATCTACGCTCGAGTCTTCCTCAACCTGAAAAACTTGATTGGCAGAAAGAGCTCTGCGCGACCTTTGGGAGCGATCACGTGATGGTCTGCGTGTCTGGGGTCCCGGAGGGACAGGAAGTGGAGGAAGCAAACTAACATTGGAAGAAGCAAAATTTTGCCTTGTATCAGCGACCACCTCTAGAAAACAGAAACGACGGCATAAACAGGGTGTCAACAATTACGGTTCGCAGACGCACTCTCAACGTTCTGGAGCCAAATGGTCATTCGATCAGCTCGATTGTCTGCACCAACCCGTCGGTTCCTGGCAGCCTGTTGCACAACGGGCAAAGACGAATTTGCTGTCGGGGAAGAGCATGACAAGACTGCGACTGACATTAACCTGGAACCATACCTTCTTCAAGAATCTCATTCTCCCATGATGGCCGATCGCTGAGACTTTGGGGGGAACCAGAGCGCGTTGTGCTTAGGCGACGTCCAACCATGCCAATCGAGGACTTGCAGATATCAACTGTCTTGACTAAGGCGTCGATATCCCCAAAAATTCAGATGAACCAATGTGGGAATGACACGTTGGACGCACCCAGTGGGACTTTTAAGCTCTGCTTAAAGAGGCCGAGACTAGATTCGTTCGCAGACGCGTTTCGCGCAAAACATTCACGCATTTGTATGTCCGTATTAACTGATAGATCGGATTTTATGAAGGTTACATGCTCAAAGAACGATGGTTATAAGGCATACCTGGTACGGGCGGCATAGGTGTCGGCGGCGCAGTCGAGTTATTAACTGACTTGAAGAGTTTTGTCGACATGGCCCGTGCGAATGGGTCACCCGGCCTGATCGGCGAGGAATGTGCATCTGGGGATAATCGTCACCATGCAACCGGGATGCGCGTAGAAAGGAAAACGATACCGGGCGACGGTGGTACCGGTGGCACGATATCCCCTAGCCGTGATGGCCTCCGAACAGGAAGGCGACGCTCTGTCTCTTGCTCGACATCCGGAGTGTCCGACTCACCCACCCGCTCCATCTCTCGTAGCCTTGCACGCTCGAGCTCCCACTCACGCATACGATCACGAACACTTCCCTTGCTCCTATCTGTCTCGCTAACACTCTTGTCGAGTGCGCCAGCCCACGAATTCTCAGTGTTACGTATCTGCGTCGTGCGGTCTCCTAGGGCAGAAGGCCTGCGAGCTAGGCCACGCGCAGAAGGTGCCTTGCGTGGGACAACCTTCTGCTGGACAATGGTATTCTCCTTATCTTGGGCCGCCTTTGAGGACTTCTGCTTGAGTGCAGACGTAGCCTCTCGTGGACGTGGTGGGCTGTGTAGATGAGCATCAACGTCGGGCCGCTTCTTCGTTAAGCTGAGGACTACAAAATGATCATTTACACCTGTCGTAAACAGAAAACGCAGTGACAAACCATCCGTCCCGGAAAGTAGGCGCTGCCGAGCGGGAACCTTCTTCGGATTGTGCACGGTTATAGGCGAATTTTCCTTGTCATGGTGCTTCCTCTTCGTCTGCTCGCGCTCGGCTCGTTGAGCTCTGGACCCTCGGTGCGAAGACTGGGGCGAGACGCCGTTGTAGGACTTTGATTTATCTGGGGTCCCGTTACTTGCCGGCTTTCTATGCCCTGGAGCAAGAAGCAACGTATCCCAGTAAGGGTCCTGTAGGACCTCGGGCGCAGTACAACGCAGGTCAGCATTTGGCTGAATCATACGATGTAGAATCTTCTCTGCGCCTTTGGACATCTTCCAGCTGCCAAGCCACTTTCCACGCACCTGCATCCCAAGTAGTAAGTTTAGTATCAGGTCATTCATAAATGTGCATACAGTTCGTGCCCAATAATCCTCTAATGCGGCCTTGGTAGCAAAAGGCTCGCCCTCGGTATGCTCGAATGGAGTGCGCCCAATGAGGATCTCAAAGAATGTGACGCCCAAAGACCAAATATCTGCCTTGCGAGTGTCATGGGGAAGACCCCTCGCTCGCTCTGGGGACAAGTACTGCGAAGAAATCAATGCACATACACGAGTAAAAGGAAAAAAAAAAACCATACTTCTGGAGTACCATATGTAAGGTTTGAACGAAAAGCCTTTTCATCCTCCAAGTTATATTTCTCGGCAAAACCAAAGTCAACCAACACAGGCACTTGTCGTTCCGACAGGAGAATGTTCGCAGGCCTTAATTAGATTCGTCAATCATCAAATGTGGGTAGACGTAAAATACAACGCTCACTTGATGTCATTATGAACGACACCCCGAGAATGGAGGAATTGGACACCAGAGAGAAGTGATTGGAACCACTCTTTGGCTTTATGTTCTGGGACCTCAACGGGGACGAGTTCTGGGAGGTATTCCCTTAAAAGAAGACTCACGTCAGAACAGGCGCATTTACCCCAACGAGCGGTGGCGGCGGCGGTATATACGTAAGCAGAACTCACATTGTGATGAGCGCGTATGAAGGAGTGATGATGAATGAATGGAAGGGCACGATCGAAGGGTGAGGATCACTCTTGAATGTCCTGACCACCTTCATCTCGTTCCATCTGAGTAGGTAACTCCTCAGCGAGGCAGAACAATACTATAGAAGGGTCACTCACAGTGATCGGACACGAGCGGCGGTCGTTGTTGTCTTGGATCGGTGCACAAGCTTCACCGCAAGCTTAGTGTTGCCGGCATCATTTGATACTCTTGGTCGGCATAACCAAACACTACCCCAGTTCCCAAACCCAATCTAAAATGGACACATGAGCCGTCGAAGCCAATTCCTAGATGGAGAAACGCGCACCTCCTTCACAAATTGGAGCTTATCCGCGAGAACCCGGTCGGAGAGCGAGAAAGTGTCCGTGACATCAGATGGTGGTTGTTCGGAGTGCATCGTAAAATGGAGAGGAAAACTAAATGTACAGAGAGAAAAAAGTGCAATAAGGACACCGAAACAGACGTCGGAGAACAACTCGGAAGGGGAACAAGGCTCGAGCAGTGGTATATGAACACAGACCAAATAAGAGCAAATAACGCGTCCTCAACTGGTGGTCACGTGTACGTAATGTGCCATAAGCCTGACCACGTTAACCGCTCGGTTCCATTAGCCCCTCCATAATGGTGTCCATCTCGCTCGCCGACGGTTGACTCTCCACCACCCCTTTTATTCGACGCTGCAACACAGTCTCCACAGTATCTTCTTCCTCGAGCTCTTCGACGTGCCACCGCAAGGAACGCATGACCTGATCAAACATCACTTCATATAAATGTTTTCGGTTGGTCATGACGTATAAGCACAAATGGATCGGATCGTCCCACCTTTTTCCTCTGTTTGTGCACTGACAGTCACAGTCACCCCTCTGCGTACGCGGGGCATTATTAGAGGCCGCGCTTCCGCACGCTCTTCCTCTTCTCGTTTCTCGTGGATGCGTAGGCCAGTGAGCACTTTGTTCGAGAACGCATCTTCAGAGAGCTCCGCATCTGATAGACTCGTCTCATCTGCCCCATATGTCGTTGTTAGTGAATCATTTGGAGAAGCAGACCGGGTGAACGGTGCTTGGTAGGGAACATCGCCACGATGCACCTCATGGGTGGGGTTCGCTGCGTTTGACATGAGATTATCAGATATTGTTAGGTTGGATAAAGGCGAGCGAGCGAGCTGAAGCTGCTGAATCGATCGATTATAGTGAATTTGTCTCACGGTCACGTTATCATCCAGTGCACGCATTCAGCCGCGCGCGGCTATTCTCCATACTCAGTCGAAATTCTTCAAAGTTCTGACGGTCAAGTTCAGGACTGTGGCCTTTGGAGTGCCTAAGTGTTATCTCGTTTGTCCCGCAGGCTTTCAGTAATGCAGTACATCGCGGCCCATTTGCCATTTAGCCTTGATCGTAACGACTAGTTCCTGCCTTACTGTCAGTGCCACCCTCTCATCAGCCTCACAAAGGAGCCAAATGTGTCACGGGAGCCATAAGCCTCTCTAGCATCCGGCATCTGCTGGACAAACAACCCAGATTGGCAGCATGGCTTTTGAGTGATGGCATAGACATTCCACTTGGTACTAGAGTACAGGAAGAAGGCATCTGGCTAGCCTGAGCCCGACAAGGGTCCTAATCAGCACTCCTCTTGAAGAACACCCACGTGAAGCAATTAGAACGATGCCGTTGTTGTCCGGGTCCTATACACTTGTATATTATCCAATTGTATACGTGACGACTACCACGACTGCGTCTGCAACTCCCCATTCGAGTTGAATGGAAACTCGAGCAACGCGGGGCCTGCAATTATCGTACTATCGTTCACACTATCCGCGCTAGTTGTAATAAGGAGAAAGACGACGCCGCGTAAATTACCAGGGATACTGATGCTCTGCCCGCCATCAGCAAGGGGTAATATGAATGCTTCCTGCCCACTCATAAACGCGCCATACAATGGAGTAGAACGATCGAGGCTACTTGGTGGCGTGAATTGAAGTCGCGTTGTCGAGCCTGGCCTTGCATTAGTAGGGTCCGGGAGAGTGAGCTGAGCATATGCAGTGACAGGGAGACTTGGATTCGTAGGAGGGCATGACGTGATGAAACTCGACGCAATTGTGAAGGCTTGACTTAGATCAAGAGGAGTCTACGGTTTGGAACGTCAGGGCTAGACCGCATCATTAAACGGTGAGATTACATCAAATGGGCCACTCCATGCGCTTCCTTGCCTGATAGCAGAGTCAAGCCAAGCGGAGTGGCGGGACTCTGTGGAGAGAATTGTCGCTGCAGCTAAAAAAATTTCCTTTGGTTCCACAACCATCACCTCTGAACTGGGAATAGAGGTATAGGGGGCGAGCGTACCTTGTTGACGAAGAGCTTTGATGCACCAATGTATGACGAATCCCCTTTTATTAGAACAACGTAAGATATTGGGGCAGTCAGCGACAATGAGAACACTTGCCGATAACTTCAAGGGCATGGCTAAGACTGATAAAGGACTTGGGATCATCATAAGGGCTGAAAGGATCAGTACCGACGGGTCAGCCATCGGGGCGCGAATACAAAACCGCCCAGAACCACGGACAATTTATAGGTGCAAGGTTTCGTGGCTTTGTCCCCAAGAAGTTTCTCCAGAAAGTCAACGTGAGCAGCCTCATGAGTAGCGATCTGCTTGAGTCGACCATACGACCAATCGGGGATGCCTGCGTGCACAAAGTCCTCCTGGTTGAACCTGGAGAGACCCTGGGTATAGAACGCATTTTCGACATGCTCGAGGGTGAGGGCAAAATTCAAGATATCAACGTCTATGGGAAATTCGCAGTCAAAAGACCGGGAAGACTTTGCTGTGGCGTGGACGCACCACTCGGCGTGGCGTCGCGCGGTAGAGGGTGGGCAAAGGCGACCACTGCGACGATGGTTAGAGAGAAAATGCGAGCTTTAGGTTGCATCGTCGATTGGAGAAGAGGAACTAAAGGAGTGGAAAGGTTTAAAGGCCAAGATCGCCTAGGATGAACGTCTGAGGACTCGGGAGACAACCAAGAAAAAGGAGCGAATATTGAATTTCTCGCTCTTTAAGTGCGTTCCCAGGGGAGCTTCGGTTGGAACGCAAAAGCGAAAGCGGCCACAAGTCCTTCTGGCTGGTCGTTCTCAGGACACCCAGGCTTGACGCGTTTCAACTGTCCACCGTGCCTTATGCGTATTACCAGCAATCACCCCCAAGACTAAGATACAATACACACAACACGCAGAAGTGAAAAGTCGCGGCTTTCATTAGATGGCTAGGCTAACTTTTTGTCCCTGCTTGTAAACGTCAGGTGATTCCGTCTGGAATGTAATGAGTTTTTCGCGGGTAAGGGGAAAATTGTACGGGAATCCTCGGATAGTCTGGAGAACCAACGATACGTCAAGTTGGCAACAAATAAGCTTACACGGCGGGCAGGAACGGATAAGTAGATTCTGCAAATAGTCAGCTAAGGAATCAACTTGTGTCCAATAA
>QFEZ01001053.1:0-10941 GCA_003316425.1 Russula lepida
TTGGGAGAACACAAAGCAATACTGGGATACCCGTGGTTCGCAGCAGCACAGCCCAAAATTGATTGGAGACAAGGATGGATCGATCCTACTCAACTTCCAATTATTCTATGAGCAGACAATGCAAAGAAAGCATAATTTGTCCCTTGATCCGTCAATATTCCAAGAACAAGGGGACCACAAGAGTATTTCATCGGCTGAGTGATATTCCATCCAAAAACTATTCCCCTATCGCCAATAAAAGGAGTACCAGAGGAATACCAACGCCATAAAAAGGTTTTCAGCGAACAAGAATCACAGAGACTTCCACATCACACTATATGGGATCATGCCATTGAACTCCTACCTGGAGCGCCCTCGTCTTTACCAGGAAAGTTACTTCCTCTCACCCAAGCAGAAATTGCTGAAGCAGGAAAATTCGTACAAGAACACCTAAAAAGGGGAACTATCAGGGAATCATGGAGTCCATACACGGCTAATTTTTTCTTTGTCAAAAAAAAAGATGGAAAGCTACATCCAGTCCAAGACTATAGACCCATCAACAAGTGGACCAAGAGGAATCGCAATGTATCCCCACTAATCCCTCAAACGATCGATCGTCTAAGTGGATGTACTTTGTTCACAAAGTTTGACGTACGATGGGGGTATAACAATATCCAGATCAAACCAGGAGACGAATGGAAGGCGGCATTCCTTACCCCAGAAGGACTATTCGAACCAACAGTGATGTTCTTTGGCCTCACCAACTCGCCAGCAACGTTTCAAATGATGATGAATACTATATTCCGAAAACAATTAGCGCAAGGATGGCTATCGGTCTATATGGATGATCTCACTATCCACATGAAACAACACATTGGAGAAACTGAAGAACAGCATAGAGCACGACACAAGGCTTATATCCACGAAGTCCTCGAAATCCTCAAGCAAAATGATCTATATCTGAAGCCTGAAAAGTGCGCCTTCGAACAAGAAGAGATCGACTATTTAGGTGTCATTGTAGGGCGGGGTATATTGAAGATGGATCCAAAGAAAGTCCAAGCCGTTACAGAATGGAAACCGCCCACTACGGTAACAGAAGTTCGTCAATTCCTTGGATTCACTGGTTACTACCGATACTTTATCCCCAACTACTCCAAAATTGCACGACCACTCCTCAACCTCACAAAGAAAGCTACTGAGTGGCATTGGAGCAAAGCACAGTCAATAGCGTTCGAATACCTAAAATCGCTAATGAGCAAAGCACCTGTTCTACAACAACCCAATTTCGCTGAACGATTCTACCTTCAAACCGATGCATCAGCATATGGCGTGGGCGCCATACTCTCGCAAGCAGCAGGCGATATGGATGCTACCCCTACCAAAAACTCGAAACCCAAACTCCATCCAATCGCATATTACTCTGCAACATTCTCCCCTGCAGAACGAAACTATGACATCTATGAGAGGGAACTGCTAGCCATGATGAAATCCCTTGTGCATTGGCGTCATTATCTAGGATGGACTAAATATCCCTTCACCATCCTCACAGATCACACTAATCTTCAATACTGGAAAGCCCTGAAGAATCTTAATCGACGAACAGCATGATGGCACGCAGATCTACAGGAGTATGATTTCGAAATCCAATACATCCCTGGAAGGACGAACACAGGTCCAGATATTCTATCTTGACCGCCCGATGCAGACCAAGGAAAAGATGACAATCATGATATCACCGTTCTCCCTCCTGAAAAGTTCATCTGCCAAACAAAGATGGTAGAGCCATCCGAGACAAAGAAAAGGGATCTCATGACATTAATTCACGATCATCCCACTGCAGGACACCCGGGAAGAGACGAAACCCTGTGTCAAGCCCAGAAGCATCTCGTATGGGCTGGAATGAAAGCCTGGATCAGTGATTACGTGAAGGGATGTGCGACATGTCAACAGAACAAGAATCTTACCCACCGGTGCAAGACCCCGCTTTTCCGAATCACAACCCCAGAAGATGCCCTTCCCTTCCAACAGGTGTCAATGGATCTAATCACTGGACTACCCAATGTGCGGGGAAAAGACGCAATCCTTACCATTGTTGACCATGGATGCTCTTGAGCTGTGCTCTTTCTTCCCTGCTCCACCACAATTACTGGCCTAGGGATAGCTAACCTATATTTTAGACACATTTACCCATGGTTTGGAATACCAAAGAAGATCATAACGGACAGAGACCCTCGTTTCACATCACACTTTGGAAGGGCACTAACTCAAAAACTGGGGATCCAACAGAATATCTCTACTGCTTTCTACCCTCAAACTGATGGTCTTTCGGAGCGGAAGAACCAATGGATAGAACAATACCTCCGCATCACGACATCAACAGCCCCTGAGGACTGGACCACTTGGCTATCAATAGCTACAGTGGTACACAATAACCGGAGGAATGCAACCACTGGCTTATTGCCCAATCAGATTCTATGGGGAGTAGAAGCTCCACTCTTGCTAACGGGAAAAGATGATGAGAAGAACCAGACTGCAACGGATCGGCTCAACATTCTAGAACAAAAACAAGCCCAGGCCATTCAAGCAATCAATCAAATGGCGGGGCAAGAACCTATTCCGTCTCCTTTTAAAGCAGGAGACCAGGTATGGCTAGAAGGCACCCACCTCCAGCTACCGTATCAAGGCACTAAATTAGCACCCAAACAATATGGTCCCTTCAAAATCACAGAAGTCTTATCTCCTGTAGCCTGTCGTTTGGATCTCCCCATGGCCTGGACCATTCACAACGTGTTTCACACGTCGCTTTTATCACCCTATCACGAAACGGCAACCCATGGAGCAAACTTTTCTAGGCCTCCACCTGACCTTATCGAAGGGGAAGAAGAATATGAAGTGGAATGTATCACTAATCATCGACATCATGGAAAGACTAGACAACTCCAATACTTGGTCAAGTGGATGGGATACCCAGAAACGGATAACACATGGGAGCCAGCTGATCAGATTCATGCTCCAGAACTCGTTAAAGCCTATCACTGACATACTCCCTTGGAGCATAAAAGAGCACCCAGAAAGATGAGGAAGAGCATTTGCTCTACATACCACATCCCTTCAGAAAAATGTCCAGCTCAAGCAATAACTCTCCCTCTTCTCAAGAAACACGACCCCCTTCTGCTATGTCTTTTGCAGTATCAGTCGACACCCCAGCTGCCCCCAAACCAATTGACCCACCGACGGGGCTGTCCTACCATGAGAGGCTCGACTACTACGAAGCCCACATCCCAGACCTTCCAGTCAAGGGATACTGCCGATTGGCTGGACCTGATGATGCACAAGTGGCCCTCATATCCCAGATATGGGCAAGGGCGATGTCCCCTCGATCAGCAGCCAACCTTGTTGGTGGAGATCCTGCAATCCACCCTGAGGTACTACGAGCAATTATCCAAAGCATGGGAGAAGGAGTACAGCGAGCCCAAGCCCGACATGAAATCGAGATGGGGCTTCTCCAAGAGGCTCTTGACGACCTCCACCGAACCCCAAGGTCAGGGAACATCGACCCGAGCAAACCGTTTGAAGAAGCCCCACCCGGATATGTCGAAAATTGAGGACAAGTATACCTCGATCTCCCGTGCAAAGATGGCCAGACGTGTCTGGCCAAGTGGATCAAACATGTGGAAGGAGGTAAAGTGGCAGCATACACCAACAGGGACACCCCAAATGACCTTCCCATCATCACTCCTATCTACGCCCCGAACTACAATGACCCAAGTTTGGTTGACGAGTGGGCAATGAGCCTACCGGAATGGTTCCACAGCGCATTGGTTGGCAGTGGTAGCACCTTTGCCATTCTGTGAAAGGAGCTTGACCGACTCCCTGCTGACAACTGGGGATACATGGCAGAAGCAGATCGGTACCGAAAGCTTGATGAGGAGTGTCATTCCCTCGATGCTCAAATCAACCTACTGGAGGTGGAACGGGAGATGAGAGGGGTCGAGAGGGGCCTATCAAAGGGGAGGCTTGAGGCGTCCCTCGTTGCCCAAAAGGTGCGACACTTACGCCTGGGTCAGCGAATGGGGGCCCGACAGGAGCAGACCCACATCAAAGCTAAGTGGCTGCGTAGAGGCATGGGATCGGTGCGTGGACGAGGACGTCCACTCTGAGGAGAGGGGTGGTGTTACCGGCCTTGGGAGAAGGAGTTGATGCGTCACTCTTCTGCCCATGTAAGAGATGAAGAACCGGTTCAAAAGGTCTGTTGGTCTAGTCCTGTGATGTCATCATGCGTCATGAGTCTAGACGTGGCGTCTTGTTATCTCACATATTGGTCTGATGGTATGTTTCTGTGTCCTGTTTCATGTTCGCCTGTCTGTGTGGGCCTAGCCTGTGGAGGCCCTTGTACCTTTACCGTTATTTTGGACTTTTAGACTCCTACTCGGTTCGGCCTTAGGCCCCTAGTTAGTCTATCTTGTAACAGTACATAAAGGAGCACCTTAACTGCCCTAAACCGGCAAGTTGAGTCTCCTGTCTCAATTTACATGTCTTCTCTTCTTCTCTTTCTCTCTCTCACAAGAGGGTCTTGCTAAGGGACTTGCAAGGCGGGAACCTCTTACTCTATTGAACCTACTTAGGAGGGCATGACTCCTATCAAGATAGTCAGCGACTAGTCTAAGCACTGATGCGTACAAAGCGGCGGTGACAAGGGATGTGTTCAAGTGTGAAATCGAAGTCTTGTAGGAATTCCATCCATCATGCTTGGCAGCCAGTAAGGTTCTGTGGTTGTCAGAAGTACTGAAGGTTTTTATGGTCAGTGTGGACAGAGATGGGGTGGTTAGCTCCCAAGAAGTACGGTTGACCGCATTTGAAACTGTATACGATGGCAGCCATTTCTTTGTTGTGAACGTCATAGTTTCGTTTGGCAGGGAGGAGGCTTCGGGAGTGGAAGGCAATGGGGTGTTGGCCATCGGGGAACTCTTGAGTGATGATGGCTCCAAGTGCAAAGTCCGATGCATCTGTGTCCATGAAGAAGGGTTTTGTCCAGTTGGGCGAGCGGAGGATAGGGTATGACGTGCAGAGGTCTTTCAATGTGTCAAAGCTGGCTTGCTCTTCTGTTGTCCATTCCCATTGTCGATGCTTCTTTGTTAAGTCATGGAGTGGTCGCGCGATGGTGGAAAAGTTGGGTATGAAACTTCTGTAGAAATTACAGAAGCCAAGGAAACTTCGGATGTCTTTGACTGTCTGTGGTGTTGGCCATTGTGCGATGCCTTCCACTTTAACTGGATCCATCTCTACTTTTCCTTGACCGATAATGATGCCGAGGTATTCTACCTTCTTTTTATGGAAGGAGCACTTCTCGCCTTTGAGAAATAGGTTGTTTTGGTGGATTTTGTGAAGTACACGATGTACTCATTGGGCATGCAGTTGTTCATCATCTTCTGATGCAACAATAAGGTCATCCATGTAGATTTTTAGCCATCTGAGTGCAATCTCTTCCCTAAAGATGTCGTCCATCATTATCTGGAAGGTTGCAGGTGAATTGGTCAAACCAAAAAACATGACTGTCGGTTCAAAAAGTCCTTCACTAGTTTTGAAGGCTGCTTTCCATTTGTCCCCCTTTTTGATCCAGGTGTTATTGTACCCCCAGCAAACATCAAACTTTGAAAACAGATGGTATCCTGTGAGGTCATGGATAAGGTCACTAATTAGGGGTAGTGGGTGTAACCAGCCTGGAGGAGAGGAGCTGACACATCGCTCTCTAGCTCCTGTAAGTGGCAAGGGAACCGGCCCTAAAGTTTTTTTTTGTCTTCCTGATTTGTCTCATTGTACGATAAGCCTCAATGCAGTAGTATGTTCTTTCTTTTCCGTTGATCCCATTTCAGGCCTAGCACCTAGCTCGTATCGGTGCCCTGTTTCATGTTTTGTTCACTGTATTGGTTTATGTTGTGGAGGCCCGTGTTGTCATACTGTAATCCTGGACTACCTAGACTCCTACTCGGTTTGGTCTTAGACCCCTAGTATAGTCTTTTCCTTTGTGTATTTAAAGTAGGGATCAACTGCCCTAAACTGGCAAGTTGAATCTCCTGTCTACCAACAGAGAAGCTCCTTCTTCACTATACTTGATTGCTGGTCAGACATAGTTGACTTAGCAGGAATCAGGTCTATCTTGATGACTTCATCACATTAAAGCAAGTCAAATCCCCTTTTGAAGGATCTAATCATCACGCTTCTCAAGTGGCGGTGACATTAGATTCAACTTTCTTAACCAAGATGGCAGGCGGTAACAAAGAAATCGCACCCACCCCTGAACAACTACTCACCTTCAGGGCAAACTACCAAGTAAAAAGGCTTGACTGCATCAACCCAAGGAACACCGCAGGGAAGGACCTGTTGGTATATTGTGACAATGACGACGGACAACTCAATAGTGGAAGTATCCCAGTGTGCCTTTGGAATAATCATTGGCACCGCTTAGAATGACCCGACGACCCCATTCTAGGAGACGAGATCCCATGGCTCCACCATTACAATGGACTGAAACCAGAAACCATGACCCCCACCCTGTTGAAAGAACAGTCGAAAGAAAATGAATTGGAGCAGTCGATCAATGACACAGAGCAAAGGAAAATCGACAACAGCATTAGAGAAAGCCCAATCAACCTCCATCTACCACTCCCCAGACCCAGCTCAATCCAAAAACCTTGCTACACCCTATTACTTGACCCTCCCATAGTACCCACAATGGTTATGAAGAAAGAAGAAGATACCATGGAAAGACTCACCTCCGCCTTTGATAAGGCCTTCCAACACACCAGAAATGAGCCTGCACCCCCCCTAGAATAGACCCCACCAGAAGGATCAGGAGGTGGAGGTGGAGCAGGCAGCGGAGGGGGAGGAGGCGGCAGTAGTGGAGGTGGAGGTGGTGGTGGCGGCGGCGGAGGTGGTGGAGGAGGAAACCCCGGAGGACAGGGAAACCTACCACCCGACCTCCAACCAGGCCCCCACGCAGCCAAAGGAAAACTAACGGGTGAACTCCCTGACATCTTTAATGGAGATAGGACCAAAGCGAATGCCTTCATCGATCAAATCAAAAACTACTTCCTGGTTAACCTAGACATCCCTGGGTTCAACTCGCCATTTAAACAAGTTGCCATCGCCATCACACTTATCAAGGGAGAAGAGGTCATGGGATGGACATGCACAATGGGAGACCTACTCCGCTCCTTGGATCCTATTCATGATAACATACCGGCCCTGTGGCACTACTTCGAAAGGGAGTTCAGGAAAAAGTTCACTGACTCCTCAAAGCAGCAGTGTGCCCGTACATCCCTCGAAACTCATCGCATGCGGTACCCTGAAATCGATGCATACATTTCCTCCTTCAAAGAACTCTTGTGACTGGCCGGATACACTGCAGGAAACAACAAAACGGCTAACCTCTTCCTCAAAGGCCTCCCCCGCTCCATCGCTACTGAAGTGGTCAAAGCCCTCCCCCAGGGATACAACAAAATGAAAGAGAAAGCAATCAGCACTACCATGGCCAATCAGATACTCCAAGGAATGTTCCCTGGACAAGCCAACCAGACAGGGGCGAACAGGAACAATTGGCGAGGCAACCAACTGACCAGGGGAAACAACAGGTCGTTCAACCAAGGATTTCCCTTCCAGCAGCGCCCTCAACAGAACATGGCAGGGTGGACTCCCCCTGACCCAAGTATGAACCCAAATAGAATCAGAAATTGGACCCCTCCGGTAAATTCCTCAAATGCCCCCCATGACATGAATAACGTTCCTGTCCCAATGGACCTCAGTCGGTCAAGAGCACCTACCCATTGGTCGAGAGGAGGAATGAGAGGACGAGTGGCCCAAACTGGCAACCATAGCACCAATAACACTTGCTTCAATTGTGGCCAAATTGGACATTATGCCCAAAACTGCCCGAATCACTGATGACACACCACGGCCAACCTCATTGACCTTGACGACAAGGCTGAATATGACGATCAGGCCACACTCACTGAACCTGCCCAACCAGAGATGCTGCAAGACCAAATCGCTACCCTGCAAAGCGAATTGATGGCCATGACCCCAAAAGATAGGGATAAATTGGCAAAGGAAATGGGAGTAGATGAGGATTTTCCCTCTGCCTGATTAGATCGGCCCTGATCAGGCAAAATAATGATGTGAATGTATATATGTCAGCCTGAAAATTTATGACAGTCCACTTTTTTATACACTCAATTGCAAAAAGAGCCAAAGTGGTGGCCCTCCTCAACTCAGGAGCCACCAAAAACTTCATGAATCTCTCATATGCCCGATGGCTGAAACTGCCCATCAAATGCCTCCCAAAGCCAAGAAAGCTGTTTAACGTTGATGGAACCGAGAACCAAAGTGGGGACCTCAAATACTACACCCTCCTCAACATGAGGATGGGAACCACCACCGTTACCTTTTTTTTTCTCTCTGACCTTGGTGAACACAAAGCAATACTGGGCTACCCCTGGTTCACTGCTAATCAGCCAAGGATCGACTGGAAAAGAGGATGGATCGACCATTCTCACCTCCCAATCATCTTCCGAGCCCTAGATGCAAAAAGGCCAAATTTGTCCCATGCACAGTAAACTCTCCCTGCCCCATCTCCCATGATCAATATTTTATTGGGCATGTCACCTTGAAAGACGTCGACAAAGACCCAGACCTAGCAAAGGTACCCCAATGTTACCAACGGCATGCAAAGGTCTTTAGCAAAAAGCAATCACAGTGGTTACCAGCTCACACCGTCTGGGATCATGCCATTGAGCTACTCCCTAACATGCCACGAACCCTACCCAGCCAACTCTTGCCCCTTACACAACTCAAGATCCAGGAAATTCATAAATTTGTGGAAGAACACCTCACCAGAGGCACGATCTGAGAATCCTGGAGCCCTTACACTGCTAACTTCTTCTTCATAAAGAAAAAAGACAGGAAGCTCCGCCTAGTCCAGGACTATCACCCCATTAACCGCTGGACACAAAAGAACCAAAATGTCTCCCCACTCATCCCTCAAACCATAGATTGCCTTGCCGGTTGCACCCTCTTCACCAAGTTCGACATTAGGTGGGGATATAACAACATCCAGATCAAGGAAGGGGATGAATGGAAGGCAGCCTTCCTCACCCCAGAAGGGCTCTTCGAACCTACGGTTATGTTCTTTGGCCTTATGAATTCCCTGGCCACATTCCAAATGATGATGAACATGATCTTCTGACAAGAGGTGGCACAGGGGTGGCTATTGGTCTATATGGATGACCTAGCCATCCACACTAAGAGAAAAGCCCACGAAACCGAAGAACAACACAAACAGCATCATTGGAGACTTGTACACCATGTCCTTGACAAACTCGCCCACCACAACCTGTACCTGAAACCCAAAAAGTGTAGTTTTGAAAAGGAAGAAATCAACTACCTCGGCATCATCGTAGGAAAGGACACACTGAAGATGGACCCCTAGAAGCTAAAAGGGGTGGCCGACTGGCCGCAACCAAAGAATCCCATTGATGTTCGATCATTCTTAGGCTTCACTGGATACTACTGATACTTCATCCCTAACTACTCAAAGATCGCCCAGCCATTGCTAGATCTCACGAAGAAAAGTGTCCATTGGCATTGGGGAGAACCCCAGCTTAGAGCCTTCAAAACACTCAAAACCCTTATGTGCCAGAAACCAGTGCTAGTCCAACCCGATTTCACACGATGATTCTACCTCCAGACTGACACGTCCGCCTATGGGTTGGGCATTGTGCTTTCCCAAGAAAGGGGAGAAGGCGACTTGCCCCCAGAAAAATGAACCAAGCCCAAACTTCACCCCATAGCATACTACTCTGCAACTTTCACACCCACAGAGCACAACTATGACATCTATGAACGGGAACTGCTTGCCGTGATGAAAGCACTCACTCATTGGAGGCACTATCTCGGATGGACTAAGCACCCCTTCATCATCCTCACTGACCATGCAAACTTGCAGTACTGGAAGACCCCACGAAACCCAAACAGGCGAATGGCAAGGTGGCACATGGACCTGCAGGAATACGACTATGAAATAAAATATATACCCAGGAAAACAAAAGTTCCCCCGGACACCCTCTCTTGACCCCCTGGGGCGGACCAAGGCCACGGGGACAACCAGAACATTCTCATCCCTGGAAACAGGTTTACCACAGCTACTGCATCCACCGAACCCTCCAACTTTGCGAAGAGAGCCCTGATGGCAGTCCACCATGACCACCCTGTTGCAGGACACCCGGGCAGAGATGAAACCATTCGACAAGTGGCAAAACATGCCAAATGGCCAGGGATGAAGTCCTGGATAGCAGAATACGTACAGGGGTGTGTGACTTGCCAACAAAACAAAACCCTAATGCACCCAAGACGAACCCCTCTCTACCGAATCACTACTGCTCCCAAAACACCTCCCTTCTGACAAGTATGCATGGACCTAATTACAGGGTTGCCCAAAACGAAAGGGAATGACACTATCCTCACCATAGTTGACCACAGCTGCTCTCGAGTGGCCCTCTTTCTCCCATGTTCCATGACAATTATGGGCCTAGGAATAGTCTAGCTCTATCTTGACCATGTGTATCGCTGGTTCGGCCTGCCTGGTAAGTTAATCACTGACTGGGACCCCCATTTCACATCACACTTCAGCAAGGCCCTTTGTGCCCTATTGGGCATTGAGCAAAACCTGTCCACAGCTTTTCACCCTCAAACCAATGGCCTATCCAAACGGAAGAATCAATGGGTAGAACAATACCTAAGGTTGGTAACGTCAAGCTGCCCAGATGACTGGTCTCAATGGCTCTCGATCGCCTCAGCTGTGCACAACAATAGAAGAAATGCTACAACTGGGCTGTCACCCAATCAAATCCTTTGGGGACACAAGGGCACCCTTATTCCGCTCCACTCCCCTGAAACCAATAACGAAGC
>QFEZ01001053.1:10983-25535 GCA_003316425.1 Russula lepida
CTAATGAAGCTGCCCTCAAATGTGTTGAAGCAATACGGAAGTATCAAACTCAGGTGATCGAGGCAATTAACTGAGTGGCAAAATCCAGGCACACCCCTCTGTCCCAATTCCATGAAGGGGACAAGGTCTGGTTAGATGCCAAAAACTTGAAGCTTCCTTATCAGAAGTCTAAACTGGCTCTGAAAAGGTACAGCCCCTTTTCCATCCTCAAAGAAATCTCCCCAGTGGCATACCAGCTCCAACTTCCTCTATCTTGGGGGATCCATGACGTCTTTCACACCTCGCTCCTTTTACCGTACCAGGAAAATGCCATTCATGGCCCTAATTTTACTAAACCTCCTCCTGACCTGATCGAAGGAGAGGAGGAATACAAAGTAGAACATTTGGTAAACCACTGGTTCCATGGACAGTCTCGGCAGCTCCAGTACTTTGTGAAGTGGAAAGGGTATCCCAAAAGTGACAACACCTGGGAACCCCTTGAAGGGATTCATGCCCCTGATCTGATTAAAGCTTACCATAGGCAGTACCCCCTTGAAAATAAAAAGGGGGAGACCAAATGAAAGGGAAAAGCAACCTGTGGAGCCCACTTAGCTGCATGTCTTCAAACCCTTCAGTCGTTTCCATTTCTCACCCAGCCACTCCTCTGCCCCCTTCAGCCTACTATGACTCAATTCCCCTCATGGCAGGACTCCCACTTGAGGCTGCCGCAAGCATCCTCGAGATGGCATGCTGCAGAAGCCAGGAGGGCAGAACTGAGGGGCCAACCCCAGTCTCCCCCAGAACCACCCTCAACATATTATCAAACCCTGACTGCACCATCTCAGCTGCCACCTGAGTCTGCGAGGGCCTTGCAGCCACAATCAAGAACTGAGAGGACTTCTTCAACCTCAAACAGCTCCTCCTCGAGCAGAGAATCGCCTCCCTCCAATGATGGACAGGAGCCGACCGCGAACCCTTCACCTCTGCCCCACCTGGGTTCACCCTTAACACTGGTCATTTACCAGATGCCACTGTTCAAGCAGGATGGAATGTGGGGCAGCTGGCCAAATGGGTACGACAACTCGACGATGGCCATGCCCTCCTCTATGCCAAGGGGGATGGACCCAGAGACCAGCCTTATGCCATCGAACTCTACACCACCCTGGACCTCTCCGAGGAGACTCCCACCAACAGTCTTCCAGGCTGGCTCCTGGATGCCCTTGTGGGCCCAGCCCCCACCTTTCTCACCCTCCATGCTGCGGCAGATGTGACCCTTGATTGGGGACTCCATGCCAACCTCCTCCGCTACTGGGACCTCAATGAACAAATCAACACCAACCGGCTGGTCATCAAATCTTCTGAGGCAGAGGTCCACAGACTGGTGGCAGACCAGTGTCTTGCCTTGGGATGCCTCCAGGGAGTGTGCACTGGGCAATGGCTCACCCATGTCCAACTCGGAGGGGCAGGAGGACTGCGAGGGGGACAGGTCCAATTCAGATGATGGGGAAGTAGTCGAGGTGAGCTCATAACCTGAATGAGGACATTCAGGCTAACGGGGAGTGTGGTGTAACTGGCCTGGAGGAGAGGAGCTGACATGTTGCTCTCTAGCTCCTGTAAGTGGCAAGGGAACTGGCCCTAAAGTTTCTTTTTGTCTTCCCGATTTGTCTCATTGTATGATAAGCCTTGATGCAGTAGTATGTTCTTTCTTTTCTGTTGATCCCATTTTAGGCCTAGCACCTAGCTTGTATTGGTGCCCTGTTTCATGTTTTGTTCACTGTATTGGTTTATATTGTGGAGGCCCGTGTTGTCGTACCATAATCCCGGACTACCTAGACTCCTACTCGGTTCAGTCTTAGACCCCTAGTATAGTCTTTTCCTTTGTGTATTTAAAGTAGGGATCAACTGCCCTAAACCGGCAAGTTGAATCTCCTGTCTACCAACAGAGAAGCTCCTTCTTCGCTATACTTGATTGCTGGTCAGACATAGTTGACTTAGCAGGAATCAGGTCTATCTTGACAACTTCATCACATTAAAGTGAGTCAAATCCCCTTTTGAAGGATCTAATCACCATGCTTCTCAAGCGGCAGTGACAGTGGGTATCGGTTTGGGATAGTCCATTTATTTAGATTTTGGTAGTCTTGTACGGGTCTAAACTTTCCATCCTTCTTTCGGATTAAGAAGAAGCCACTGGCATATGGCAAGTTAGATTGTCAAATGCATCCCAGGTAAAGATTTCTGGCTAAGAACTCCTTTTGTTCTTCTTTCTCTTTAGGAGAGAGAGGGTAGATGTGACAATCGATAGATGTCGGGGCATCAAGTTTTAGGTCGATAGCATGATCCCATTTTCTAGGATTTGGGAATCATTCGAAATCCTTTTCAGAGAAGATTGTTCCATATTGATGGTATTGTTTTGGTACAATCTCCTGCCAGGTCTTTTTTACCTTTCCAATTGCTTGTATGGCCAGTTGTTGTACTACATTGGTTTTTCGTATTGTAGTTGCACATATTTCAGAGAGGTGGGGTGTACCAGTGAGTTTTCCTTGTTTCCAGTTGATTTTTGGATTGGTTCCTTCGAGGAAGGGGTACCCAAGGATGATATTGTCTTCTCCAATATCGGCAATGAGGAAGTTGTGTGGTGTATGATGCTGGTTGTAGTGTACTTGTAGTCGTACTTGTTCCATTATTTTTCCAATGCCGTTTTGGCTACCATTGACATTTCTGACTGTTTGTGGTTTTTGCAGGGGTAGGGTGCAAAGTTGTAGGTTTTTGACAAGTCTAGGATGGATGAAGGATTCTGTTGCTCCACTGTCAAGGAGAGCTTTCTTGGTAACTCTTTTGTCGGATGTCTGCATAGTAACTGGAACTTTGATTGCTCAATTCTTAGCAACATATACAGACATTGTTTTACAGGCCCAAGAGAGAGCTACTACGCTCCAGCCTCAGCAAAATCCTCTTCTTCTCCTTCTCCTTCATTCATAAGACGTATGAATTCATCTTTGTCTTCATCCGTCATGGCGCGAAGCTGTGCCGCAAGGCTTGCTGTGGTGGATCCTGTTGGTTCAACAGTCCCGGCGATCAAGCGATCATCGACAACTGTGTCGAATGCTTGGTTAATGTTGGTCCTTCCTTTCTTGCAGGGGCAGTTACGGGTGATATGACCCTGTAGGGAGCATTCGTAGCACCATCCTTCTTGCCTATGTTTTGCTTTTTCTGCATCTATTGTAGCTTTTCGGATTGTATCCACATCCATGGCATTAGGGTCTGGCGGAGGAGCTCTTGGTCGCAGGGCATTTCTCCATTGCCCTTGTTGTTGTTGTTGTCCCTGTCCTTGTCCTTGTCCTGGTTTGTTTTGCCATGTTCCTTGTGAGAATTGCCAAGTTGTATTGTTTCGTTGGGGAGGAGGATTTTTAGGTGAACAAGTGGTTCCTCAATGCAAGGCTTGTTTGCAGAGCCAAGCCTTGTGCCCTTTTTGTGCTTCTTTTGCCCATGATGCAAAGTTGTGAGGGTCTTTATCGATGCAGGCTTTGGCTAGGGCAAGTGGGAGTCCATGGTAGAATACTTGCAGGACGGTAGGTTTGTCAGGGTCAACCTGTGCACCTTGACATTTGAGGGCAAAGTCGGCAATGTATTGGTCAATATTTCCATCTTTCATTTTTAGCTTGTATAGGTCATCTTGCACTTTTTCCTTGACTGCATAGTCGATGAAAGCTTGCAGGAAGTCATGGCGCAGTACCTGCCATGCATTCTTGGTTCGGGGAAGTAGGGAGGTGTCTTCTTGTACCTCGTGGAGCCAGTGATGCTGTTGTCTTTTCCATCCTTTCGTTTTTGGTCCTGTAATCAGAGAGAGGAAGTATGCCACCTTTTTGAATGGGTCTATGGCGATTGCGGCATCTTGATTGATTGTCATATATTGTTCGAATCCAGTTAAGAAGTCAAGGGTGGAGGCTCTATCTCCATCAAACTTCTCGGGGGCTCCTGCTTCAAGTCTTCCTCCACATGGGAGGTCATGGATGGTATACGGGTCGTCTCCCATTCCTCCCGGGGGTTTCCCTCCTTGTGCAGTTGATGAGTGATCTGGCATTTGATCATCTTCTTCGGGTTCTGACTCAATGGGCATAGGGGCCCTACTTGGTTGTCACGATCTAATTCTTTCTTCTGCTGGTGTTGGCTCTCCTATAGCTGCTAGTTGGTCCATATTGAGGCTGGCGGCTGGGAGGAAGTTTAATTTGAGGTTGTGTTGTGTGATACGGATGGCAGTATATTTGTTGGCTCAGATTACAACTTCAAACCATACTCTGCCATAGTTGGCTACTGCGAGTGGGGTGCCTTTGTAGTTGGTGTAGTAGCAGGAAAATGGGGCTTTAATCGTTGTTCTGTCAATTGTTTGTCCTCCTACGAAATGTCTTAGGTTCTTTGTGTATTCCATAGGAATGCTGTCTTTGAGTTGGGGTTCAATGATGAAAGGACATTGTAGAAGTCCTAGTTCATCATTGGTGGGGATCGTCATCCCATAAGTCTGTACTCTCCAGTCTTTCATTTTTCTGGTCAAGGTCGACATCACATTTGTAGATGTGAGAAGCTTGTCTTAATGTCACCAACAGGTCACAATGTTGTCGGTGATCGAGTATCATTCAGCTTCGGTTGAGCTCGTTTCACAATTTGGGGATCTCGGGTAGAAATATCAAATATCAGGGTTCTTGGGCAAGTGACTTAGAGTCTAAGTCGTAAGCAGAAGATGAGTCCTAGCAGCTTGTTCGTTGCCTAATGGTTTGTTGAAGGCGATAGCACACTGCTCTGATGAGTTTGTTTGTTCAAGAAGCAGATCTACCTGTATTGCACAGAAAGACAAGCTTAAGGCTGTCTCTAGCTATTTGCTATGGTTTATATACAGGGGGATCGAGTCATTTGTACCAGGAGTCATTGTTCATGAGTCACCGTAAGTGGAGTCATGTAGATGGGGTAAGTATGAGTCATAGAACAAGTCATATAGTTGAGAACGAGTCATAGAGCTATGAGTCAGGATAAGGAATGAGTCACCTCTTGTGGTCACCAATTTGTGATGTCCCTCATGACACAGCAGGTGGTTTCTCCTTTATCACTGCCTGAATGTCACTGTCCTTCACCAATCCCAACAAGCTCCAAGCTCCAAGGCAGAGAGCTGCACATGTGCTCTTGGCAGTTAGGCAATTTCGAACATGTGGGAGGCATAAGCACCCACATGAAAAAACACATTTGATGTCAGTTGATGTTGCTAATAAAACCTATTAAATCATAAGCAAAGATAAATCGAAACCTTGCCTATCAGGAATGGTCAAGTAATCTAGTGCCATGTGTGAGAGTGAGGGATATACAGAAGACTTCAAGTTCCACCACTTGATCGGATCATCGCATTTGACTGTGTCATCTGCGAGATACTATTTGAGCTCATCCTTGTTGCCATCATCCACATTCATATCAGTAAAGAAGTCCAAGCTGTCAAACATGTTCTCTGACATCTATAGAATCGTGTACAGTGTACATCATTAGCATGGCAGAATCTTGAGTGTGATAGTGATATGCACTGGGGTGGTAGGCCTAGAGTCAGTAGCCAGAACTGATGACTCCTTGTCATACTGGCCCTTGTAACTGCACTGGTACTCCACTCAAACAATGCTTTGTGCCGTTTTGATCCACTCTGGTTCCCAGCCTACCTTGTGGAAGTAATTGAGCTTCAGTGAAGGATGGAGTACTGACTTGATGTCAGAACACATTAGTAGGTACCACCATGAGTTAAATATATACCCATCACAATACGGTAGACCTCAGAGTAGTTGGTGTGGTCATAATAGTGATTTAGGGTCTGCTTGGCCATGTTCATGGCTGCTCGAATCAGGGTGGGAAATGATTGGTTGGTGGCCATTGTAGCAAACACTTGATCAATTTTGTCCATGGCAGGAATGACAGTTGGAAGGCAGGGTATACTCCGAGAGAAGAATAAAGTCACATCCTTGAGAATCTAATGGTGGCAGTCAGTAAATAAAGCATGTAGGAACATGGCATGTCATGGTCACAAGTCACCTTCAGGACTTCAAATTTTCCCAGAATCTTCCACTCATTCTCACTCAGTTCAAAATCTCATAACCCATTCTGCTGTCATTCGGTCATTGCAATGACTGCCTCCTAATATTCCAGTGCCATATCCAACATATCAAATGTTGAATTCCAATGTGTTGAAATTTCACGAGGGATCATCTTAGGCACTATCTTCAGTTTGGCAACAATCCACTTCCACTCTGGTAGCAGCTTTGTTGAGGAGTTCACAACCTTGAAGGAGATTTTTTGCAGCTACAGGAATATGGTGAGTACTTTGGTCTTTGCAAGTGATCTATATTCCTGACCTTGACCAAAGCAAGATGGATAGGCAAGATCTCATCTTGAAATTTGGCCACCTCAAATTTGTCCATCTTGTTGATCTCATCAAGTATGTTATCATCATCATCACCCACCCCCTCTGCGCTAACTCCATGACCCTGATATGCCCTTATCTGTGTCTCAAGATCTTCCATTTTGATGTCGTCTGCAAGTCAATGGAGATTGTCCTCTGCATCAGGAAGGACATCATACTGATTCTTCTTCTTGACCTCAAACAGCTTCATCAGGCTCTTCATGATGAGGTTTATGATATGAGTGAAACAGTGCATGTGGTTTGCTTGCCCAGGGAAGTTAGTAAGTATTTTCACCAATTCACTAATCATGACATCATTTGTAGATGCATTATCAGTCATGATACTGAGAATCTGTGGCAATCTCAGATGTGCAAAATGATACATGGGCTCACCCACCTTATTCTCGATGTTGAAATTGGTCAGAACATCAGCAAACATCTTCACAAGATTCTCTCCCAAATGCATCTGTTAAACCGGTCAACGAAGCCACACTGATTTCATTGCAGGTACACACCATTGGAACTTCAACTATGTCAAGTAATATGCTGATTGGAATACTATTATATAGGAAGTGAATGGTTATTGCCATGTACACTCGATGGTTTGGAGATGTCCAGCAATCCATTGCATAGTTAAGTGTTCCTTTGTGCTCCTGGTTTGATATTAGTACTGAACCCTTTTCAAGATCATTAACTTACTTGTAGCATTTTCACAATCTGCTTCTGCACTCTAGCAAATACCTTCTTCACATCATGACCAATGATACTCAGTGATGGAATATAGTAATTTGGACAACTGGTTTTCATTAGGTGATTGAATCCTCAGTCCTTAACAATGTTGAAAGGGCGAAGGTTTTTGCATACCCAACAAACAATTTCCACTCTCATCTCCATTGCTGTATGCTGAACATTTGAGTAAGTGATTTCACCTTTGGCTTTCTGATTGAAAAACTCAGTCACTTTCCCAGAATGCTGGTAATTCTGGACAATCGATTGGCATGTCTCCTTGTCTGAAGCACTGTTGGCCACTGCTAGAACCTCTGGACCCCAGCATGTTTGTGCATGCCATCGCAGATTACTTGTCAAATGTGCATCATGCTTATCTAGATATCTAAATATCTTTTTTTTGCAGTGCTTTTGCAGGCAAGTAAAGATATGGCATTTCCAATGATCATTAACACCAAGGCTTGGTGAGAAGAAAGAATAGATGGGGCTTTCCCACTTCTCTTTGAGTCATTCTATAAGTCATGAGATTCTTGCTTCTCCATTTTGAGGATTATGCAACTCACTAAAATCTTTTTTGTCATCATTATCACTTTCCAAGTGTGACTCTACAGTCTCTATGACTGCTGCTGCTTTCAATCTGCTCTTTCCAGTCCATGCTAGCATGGCATCCTTTGATTTGCCTTTTCCTCCTGTCAGTGCTATTGCCTGTGCTGGTGTTGCATCCTTCAATCATCAATCTTTTCTACTTCACACCAACCCTTTAGATCCATCATGCTCCAGGACATTGTTGGAAATCTGGAGAGGGATAAGCAATCACACATTGTGGTGGCAAGGGATGACATAATCACAAATAAGAGCTTTGGTTGGAATCCATAAAAAACAGTGTAGAAAAGCGCGATGCACGCATATATTCACCTCAGTCTTTACAACCACAGGCTGAGACACTACTGTGTTTTGTTAAAAGATTATGAGACCTGGTTTTAACCAGTGAAAAAACCCGAGCAAATCACACATGAGTTCCACTAACACACAATCACCCCAGAGAGGAAGGACTGGCTCCCGCAGTGGAAGTAGGGGAGGCAGCACTGCAGCCACGGGGAGACCCAACACTTGAGCAGTGGCATCCAATGCAGCCTCACAGTTGTCATCCCTCACGGACCCAAGCACACCATCCTCATCCAGGCAAATACCACCACACATCTCACTGGGACATGCTCCTGACTCGTGACCCAAGGCACCACCAACCACCAACATGGGAAGCCACTCACACACCTATGAGATCCCATTGTTGGAGAATGATGGCAGCAACTTTGGGGCATGGAAAGTCAGAGCTGAGACAGTCCTTGACCTACATGACCTATGGGTAGTAATTGATGGGATGCTGCCAAGACTGAGCCAAACTGCCCCCCTTGCCAACTGCACTGAATGGGCAACAAAGAATCAAGAGGCCAGAGCCCAAATCATCCTCACTGTGAAGGACGAGCCACTCAATACCATTGTTGATGCCAAAATGGCAGCTGAATGCTGTGACAGACTTGTAGAGCAGTATGAGGGCAGAGGAGTCCAGAGGAAAATCTCTTACCTTGATGACATCTTCAAAGCCATGTTCACGGACTCGGACCCACTCGAACCTCAAATAAATTCAATGCTCAAGTCAGCCTGCGCAGTCCAAAACCTAGGCTCAAACCTCAAGGAGGACATCCTTGCAGCAGCCATCATATCAGTGTTACTGAGCTCCTTAGGGCCCTTAAAATTCCTGTTAGCAAATGCCCAAGTAGAACTCTTACCACATGAGGTCAAGGCCCAAATCCTAAGTGATGAACAATGCCAAGTCCAGGAGTCAGGAATTGGAGCCACCACCTTCTTTGCCAAAACTACCAAAAAGGCAAAAGAAGCCAAAAAGGAAAAGGCAAAAAAACACTGCACTCACTGCAACATATGCAGTCATGATATCAGCGAATGCTGGAAACTGAAAAAGGAACAGGAGGTGGAAGGCAACCCCAAGCTGCAAAACCCATCAGGGTCCACAACTCCAAGTTCCAAAACTGCCACACCTAAGGAAGCAACAACTGTGTCAGTGAACTTAGCCATGGCCCTGTCCACAATGCAGCCAGTCATCCGCCTGTTCACAGCCCTTGCCTTAGTTGGAGGGACAAGTGCCTTATCAGCCACCCCACTGGCAAACATCAAACAGGAATGGATCACTGACTCAGGCACATCACGCACCATGTGCTCAAATCACTCATGGTTCACACAATACAGTCCTTTATGCCCTCCAATTGATGTGGCACTTGGCGATAGCCATATCATCCCCACAATTGTGATAGGCAGGGTGCATACCTGCATGCGAGCTGGTGACATATGGAATGATGTTGTCCTACAGGACATCCTCTTTGTCCCAGACCTCCATGGAAACTTGCTGTCTGTTGCACAACTCACTGCATGAGGCACCAAAATCCAGTTCATAAGCCACCATTGCAGAATCCTTTACAACGACATACTTACCTGCGAAGGGACCCGACAAGGTGACCTGTACGTCATGGACACAAAGACAGTGGGAATTGCAACAGCATACATTGCACAGGTCAGTGAACTTCCAAAGGAGGGTGATGAAATGGGAATCAACATACCCACCATGTCTACTGGCTCCAAGGTAACTCTTGGGACTTGGCACCACAGACTTGGACATCTACATTCTGAAGCCATCCTCCAAATGGCATGCAAGGGGATGGTCAAAGGTATGGAGATCCATGGTGACCACACAAACACAAAAGTCTGCGAGGACTGCCTGAAGGGCAAACAAACCCAAGCTGAAATCCAAAAGACAACTGAGACCTGGGCAAACCAAGTCCTGGGCAGGGTGTTCTTGGACATATGTGGAAGGCTCCCCACAATGTCCCACCAGGGCTACAACTACTTCATGACATTCACAGACGATCACTCCAGAAAAGTCTTTGTCACTGGGTTATGGGAGAAGTCCAAAGTGTTCCAAACCTTCAAGGAACTCCTCACATGGCTCGAATTGCAGACTGGAGAATGGCTAAAGACACTTAGAACTGATGGAGGAGGGGAGTACACCAGCAAGGAGTTTGAAACATACCTTAAGGCAACAGGCACCTGCCATGAAATCACCACACCGAACACCCCACAACACAATGGTGTGGTGGAATGCCTCAATAGAACCCTGCTGGACAAAGCATGCACAATGCTCAGTGATGCTGAACTCCCTGACACATACTGGTTTGACACACTCAAATATGCCACTGCTCTCTGTAATGTCTTGCCAACCCGTGCCCTAACAGACATGACTCCTGAGGAAGTGTGAAGTGGGAACAAACCCGACATCTCGCACCTCTGAATATTCAGCTGCAGAGCCTTCATGCATGTCCCAAAAGACCACCAGGACAAGCTCACTCCGAAGTCCCTATCTTGCACTTTCTTCAGCTTTGCCCACCACTATAGTGCATATTGACTTGTGCACTGCAGCTCACATTGCTTCTATGAATTTCAAGATGTGATCTTCAACAAAGCCAGGCACCCACATGAGTGCACCATCATTGACCCTGGTGCAAGCGAAGGGAGTGTCAAGGTGTCATCACAAAGCCCATGCCCCAAATGGGTAACACACACACCTATCAGGGACAATGACCCTTGTTATGAGGTAATGTCCTATGGGCAATGCCAAGCCCACACCAACATGGCAAAACTTGATGAGCCACAAGACCTGCACAAATATGCCAAGGCCATGAAAAGGCCTGACACTGTGCATTGGAAAATGGCTTGTGAGCAAGAGAAAAAGGCCTTCAAGGGCATGGGGGTCTACTCCATTGTCCTACAGCCAGAAGGCCACAAGGTCGTAGGCAGCAAGTGGGTGTTCCACATAAAATGTGGCCCCGATGGCACCATCCAAAAGTACAAAGCCCGGCTTGTGGCCAAGGGCTTCACCCAAATTGAGGGCATCAACTACAATGAAACATTCTCCCCAGTCATGAAGCTTGCCTCACTCCACACGATCCTGGCACTTTTGAATGAGCATGACCTAGAAATCCACCAAATGGACGTCAAATCTGCATACCTCAACAGGGCACTCAAAGAAGAAATCTATATGGAGGCCTCCCCCAGTTTTGATGTCCCAAATGGTATGGTACTTCGACTCATGAAAGCTGTCTACAGGACAAAGCAAGGAGGCTGGGTGTGGTACAAAAACATCAGGGACACCCTTAAAAACATGGGATACAAATGCACCGAGGCTGACCATGCAGTGTTCGTTTGCCTCAATCCGTCCATGTCAATCATCGCATTATATGTTGACGACATCACCATGGTGTCCAAACACCTAAAACACATCGAAAGTGACAAAGCTGCCCTTAAGCAAAGGTATGAGATGACTGACCTTGGAGAAATCAATTGGCTCCTCGGCATCCACATCACATGCAACCAACTTGCCAGCACAACCACCCTCTCACAATGCAAATTTGCCAATGAAGTCCTAGAAAGGTTCGGGAAGACTGGAATGCACCCTATCAGCACACTGGTACTGCCAAATGAACAGTTGACAAGTCTCACCTCTCCTGAAGTCGATGTGAAAGAGTACCAACAGGCCATCAGGGCACTGATGTACCTCATGATTGCCACCTGACCTGACCTCGCTTATGCAGTGGGAGCACTTGGACACCACATGGCAAACCCAGGGGAAGAACACTTGTGGGCCCTAAACAGGGTTTTCTGTTACCTGCAGGCAACCAAAGACTGTGAGCTCACCTTTCAAAAGGAAGGGGAGCATGGCTTGACCTTACACAGGTATACCAATGCAGATTGGGCCAGTGACAGAAATGACAGAAAATTGACTTCCAGGTATGCATTTACACTTGGAGGGGGGGCCACAAGTTGGAGTTCCAAAAAACAGAGCACTGTGGCACTATCCAGCACCAAAGCTGAGTACATCACAGGAGGACATGCCACAAAAGAAGTGGTGTGGCTGAGATGATTACTAAGCGAACTCAAACAGAGCACAACAGAACCCACCACCATTCATATTGACAACCAATCGTCCATCGCATTGGTGCACAACCCAGAGTTCCACGACAGAACCAAACACATCAATATAAGGCATCATTTTCTCAGAGAAAAAGCTGAGAATGGAGAGATAATACTGCAATACCTGCCCACAAATGAGCAACCTGCTGACCTGCTCACAAAAGGCCTAAGTCACGAGAAGCATGAGACCTTCACCATGCGACGCCATCCACAATGTGGATAGAGGGGGTGTGTTGGAAATCTGGAGAGGGATAAGCAATTGCCCATTGTCATGAGGGACATCACAAATCAGTGACCACAAGAGGTGACTCATTCCTTATTCTGACTCGTAGCTCTATGACTTGTTCTCGACTGCATGACTCATTTTGTGACTTATTTTATGACTCGTATTCACCCCATCTACATGACTCTACTTACGGTGACTCATGAACAATGACTCCTGGTACAAATGACTCAATCCCCCTGTATATAAACTATAGCGAATAGCTAGAGACAGCCTTAAGCTTGTCTTTCTGTGCAATACAGGTAGATTCGCTTCCCGAACAAACAGAACCTTTAGAGCAGTGTGCTATCGCCCTTGACAAACTGTTGGGCAACAAAACAGCCACTAGGACTCACTCCCATTCATGACTTAGGACTTAAGTCACTTGACCGAGAACCCCAAGATTCGACATCTCTACCTGAGATCCCCGAATAAAGAAATGAGCTCAACCAAAGCCAAACGATACTCGATCACCAATGACACTGTGACCTGTCAGTGACATTAAGACAAGCTTCTCGCATCTACAAATGTGATGTCGACCTCGACTGGAAAAACAAAGGATTGGAGAGTATAGACTTATGGGATGACAATCCCTACCAACGACAAACTAGGGTTGTTACAATGTCCTTTCATCATCGAACCACAACTCAAAGACAGTATCCCCACGGAATACATGAAAAACCTGCAACACTTTGTAGGAGGACAAACAATTGATGGGACAATGATTAAAGCCCCATTTCCTGCTACTATGCCAATTACAAAGGTGCTCCACTCGCAGTAGCCAACTACGGCGGAGTATGGTTTGAAGTTGTCATTTGAGCCAACAAGTATATGGCCGTCCATATTGCATGACACAATCTTGAGTTGAAGTTCCTCCCAGCTGCTGGTCTAAACATGGATCAGCTGGCAGCAATGGGAGAGCTGACACCGGCAGAAGAGAGAATTAGATCACGACAGCCAAGTAGGGCTCCTACGCCTGTCAAATCAGAACCAGAAGAAGACAATTGGATGCCAGATTGCTCATCAACTGCACGAGGAGGAAAACCACCAGCAGGAACAGGAGATGATCCATATACAATCCCCAACCTACCACACAGAGGAAGACTCGAAGCAAGAGCCCCCAAGAAGTTCAATGGAGACAGAGCCTCTACCCTCAACTTCCTAACTGAATTTGAACAGTACATGACAATCAATCGAGACGCTGCAATTGCAATAGACCCATTTAAAAAAGTGGCATACTTCCTCTCCCTAATTACAGGACCAAAGACAAAAGGGTGGAAGAGACAGCAACACCACTGGCTCCACGAAGTACAGGAAGACACCTCCTTGCTCCCCCGAACCAAGAATGCATGGCAGGTGTTGTGCCACGATTTCCTGCAAGCCTTCATCAACTATGCAGTCAAGGAAAAAGCACAGGACAACTTGTACAAATTAAAAATGAAAGATGGGAACATCAATCAATACATCACCGATTTCACCCTCAAATGTTAGGATGCACAGGTTGACCCCGACGAACCTACCATCCTACAAGTATTCTACCATGGACTCCCACTTGCCCTAGCCAAAGCCTGCATCGATAAAGACCCTCACAACTTTGCATCATGGGTGAAACATCAGGAAAACGGGAATTGCCTTAAAGTCGTTTAAATGGTCCTTAACTGCCTTAACACTACCTTAAAGTGAAGTCTGAGAAGACACTTAAAAAATTATTTAAGAGCAGTTTAAGATGGTTTTATACATGTCTTCGCGTTAAAATTGCCTTAATCCTCCTTAACTTGGCCTTACTATGCATCAAATTAAGGAAAATCGTGTCAAATTAAGGAACATCAAATGAGAGAAATCATATCAAATTAAGGAAATCACTTCAAATTAAGGAAATCGCCTCAAATTAATCATATTGAAATTAATGAATTCAAGCACATCCTATTGGTGTTTAAGGAAGAGTCTAAGAAGACAATAAGGTATGTATTTGACATGAAACTTGTAAACCCGGCATCCAAACACAACCATATGTATAACATCAGCGTTGCATCACTCCGAACTCCACAAATTGTGACTTTCCATGGAACATGTCAATGGACAATTTCCACTGCAGTCAGCACACGCCCAGAAGGAGGGAGAGGA
>QFEZ01001057.1:0-11500 GCA_003316425.1 Russula lepida
GGGTGATCGGACCCGGGGTTGTGGCCAATCGGAAACCCCATGTCCGATTGCTTTGGCTTATAACTTCTGATTTTTGTCCCACATAGGAAATAGAAGAGGATGGGTCATTGTTGATAATGTTTGATTGGTCGTGCGGTGACTTCCTGACCCAGGAACAGGCGCGCGGCCGTGGATCCGGACTCGCTTCCGTGAACGGGGCCAGTTTCATCCTGCTCGCGGACAACACTACCAAGCTCAGCCCCCCGGGGTGAACCGTGACTGACTGAATCGATTTGTTCGATTTGTGGTTTCCGTGCGCACAATATTACAATGCAATGCCGCTGGTCTTGGAAGTGGGGACACAAACATATGACAATCGCATACGGTCTCCGAGACTCGAATAATCGAATTTACATTACAAGGGAGCAAACTGCATCTCAACGGAAATTTTCATTGACCCATTCCGTCCCGACGAAAGAAGTCATTAACAGAATACCTACAGTATGTATGCTACAGTTTTCATTTTTACGAGGAAGCACAGGATCAGAGGGTGTAAATGGTAAGGTTCCGGTAGCCAGCTAACGCATGAATTCAAGAAGAAAGATGAGATAAATAGAGAGGATGAAGTTCAAGTGGGAGGTGTTTCACAGTTGAGGTGATACAAACAAAGGTAGATGTCCAGTGTCAAGAATGATGAGTAGAAAAAAATCGCTATTAAATCCATTTAGATATCGGCTAATGTGACATGAGTGGGATGGGAGTCTGCAACAGACCACGAACGACAGTGGGGCGAATCACCTTGGCCCATAACTGGAATTGGAGTGGAAGGATCAAGGCTCCTCGCGTCGAGTTCGGCGGTCATTCGAGTATGCAGGTGGAAGTTCGATGGTCTCAGGTTCACCTTGGTCTGACAAATCCTCCCTAGAATCGGAGTCGTCGTGCTGAATAATATTAATTGGTCGTAATTGAGGGACTGAAGAGCTTTTGTGAGTTGTTGTCGTCGTCGTGGGTACTTGCGGGTTTCGAACATCTATCGTTACAGTCGACACCGAAGGCGGATGATCTTGGGTAAAAATAGCCTCAGACATTTCTTTGATAGCTGGAGTAGGAAGAATGAAGGGATCTGGCGCGTAGTAGGGAGGAGGATGGTGCCAGTTATTCCCCCTATTTCCATCTTCGTCATCTTGAATGACATTAATCGGGCGCTCTTTTGAGAAAGCGAAGAGCGCCCGTCGCCGAATAAACCAGAATGCAACCAAGCCGATTAAAATGAGAACAGCAGCACCGATCACGCCGCCTGAAAGAAAAAAATAAGTGGTGGCTCTCCTCAAATGAGGTCAAAAACACGCACCGATAATCGCGCCCGTATGAGTTACACTGCCGGTGCTGCTATTGGTCGTCGACCCGCTGGTGCCAGTGGGATAACTGCCTGGGGGGGTTCCGGGAGAGGAGGAAGGGGAATTACTGTTCAGACAGGTTTTGTTTGGCGTATCTTCAATAGTGAATAAGGCTTTACCACCGGAGGCAATTCCTCGATCGTCGCTCCCGATCAGGAGGACTTGCGTCCCACTGGCGATATCGATAGTCCAATTGAAGCCCATTCCATTGAAGCCAATGTCCGTGCCGTTGATACCATGGAGTGAGCCCCGGATGGGGAAGGAAGTGCCACCTAGGATGGTGCCATAAAAGTAGACACTTCTACATGGCCGTACAGGTCATATGGACGGAACAGTTAGGCGGCACCGAATTACGAAAAGTCCGACAGAGACGTACCCATGGACGGAAGTTGGGTCCCAATACAACTGTACTGATTCACATTGAGCGAGTCCAAGGGGCTTGGTGTAAAAATCCCAAGCGACTTTTCCGGACTGAGAGGTATTGTAACAAGTCGAGTCGGACGATGGGAGAACAGTGACCTGATTGCTGGTACCACCGGAACCAAAACCGCTGTTGTCGCTGACCTGCAGACAGTGTGAAGCGATATGAGGAAATGACAAATGCGGCGGGATAGAGAACTGCAGACCACTGCGACAAACGACGAATTTTCCGGATAATCAAGTTTGAAGGATAAGTTGGTCCCAGAGAAAGATATGTTATGGATCTTGCGAAATTCGGTGGTATTTTTGATTGGATTGGGTCCAGTGGGAAGGAGCAGAAGACTGTAGGGAGGTTGACCGGAGCCCTGGATGGAAAGGGAAAGGTTTTGGCATTGACGGGGCTGAGAGGTGAATTGCCAGGTATATGCATTGGCAAGGAGGGGGAATAATAAAAGGAATGTCAGAGAAGAGGGTATCCTCATGGCTTCGGACAACTTTTGCAGCGATGGCTCCTCTGTCTCGCTCGCTCATGTTATCGATAGCGAAATTGAGGCGATGACCCACGCGGAGCTGATGAGAAGCCACGCGCAGTGTTTTGTTTTGTCTTGTTTGAATGATGCGCTGATATCCACTAAGTACTCCAGGCCAAGTCTGTTTCAGTACATTTGTCAAAGTTAATCATTCCGATCATCATTTTCGACGGGCAGTACCTTGGCGCGTTGGATATGTAGACGAGCGCTGGCAAGCGGGAGACCGTGACATCGAAAAACACTGCCCTACTAGGCATACAGCTGGAAGTGTGGGCAGGAAAATGATGTGGCGGAAACGGGTACAGAGGCATCCTAAAACGTTACATTCTGGGGAGTAGAGATGAGAATCACAAAGGGCGTGTGAAACAACAAGCAGAAATAAGGGACAATCACAACGAGGAATGAATCAAATGCTAGGTACAGCACAAGGCAAGGCAAGAGGCGAGTGATGGCAACAACACAGCAAGGCGCGGAAGCCTGAGGCAAAGGCCGATAAAATGAATAAGAGCGGAATAAAAGCGGAGCCGATCAAGAATGATCATGGATTTTAAATTTTGTCGTTCCCCACACTTCGGTGCACCGCTTCGCCTTCAAGTTGTGGGTTCACCTCGTGTAGCCCACAGTATTTTTTGGACCACCTTGCAAGCCTCGTGCTTTCCCGGTACCCTCGTTTCCTCTTTGACTGACTTTTTTTTGTCGCGCCTTCTCTAAACTTACTACTAGTACACGTCATTTCAGTAACACATGTTCCCCTCCCTTTGAACTCGATGCCCGCTGGGCCGCTGCAGTATAAGGTGGACTGTGTTGCTGCACTTGTATGATGAGAAGCTAAAGGATGCACGGCACCTAGGGCAGCTACTCATCAGTAAACCTGCAAGAAACTTTTTTGGACTTGTGCAAGCTTGTACAAGCAACAAAAGCTCGGAAAGTGCGAAAAGTGCCAAAGCCATAAGCTCCTTTTGGCGATATTGTCAAAAAGTAAAAAAGCCAAAAAGGTCATAAAAGTACCAAAATTAGGCTCATTTTGTGCTTACATCAGCAAGGGTCATCAATGTTAACTTTTTTACTTTTTACTTATTTACTTGCGTAAGTGAAAAAGTGAAAAAGTTTTTGTACAATTTACTGATGCTGTAAAACCAAGTCCAGCGGTCTGAGCTAAGACTGATTCAACGCGTCTGAGGAGATCGAAAGCTACGCTGCTCCAGAGCAGTATATTCGCGGTTCCTGTCACCTAATAATAGTGTTTCCATCCAACTCTTCTTTATTTGCGTTATCGCTCGTTTCACCCAACGTCATTACAGTACAGTATAGCACAATTTCTGTACGCGCGATTGCTGTGTGCACAGCTTTAGCGTAGGATTTGTTGAAATAATAAAATTATTATTTGAGTAGTTACTGTAATAAAATAAAATATAAAAACTATACAGTTCCGCATCACGTGCCAAATGAGGTTCGATTTTTTCGCCTCCTCCAGTCCATCTCGCCCTCATCCTCTGGTCCCATAACCCAAAGGACCATGAATAGAGCCCACATGTATTTAAACGTCTACGCTCTTCGCAGAACCGCAGAACTACATAAGATGATGCGTGAGTCGAAAGGAAAACCTTGAAGGCCTGAGGATGAGCGCAGACTGCGCAGTGGATGGAATGATGAGAAAGGCATTGGCAGTATGAAAGAGAGATCCCACGTCATATCCTTAGTTGGAGCATTGGCCGCTGTAGTGCGCTCCATCAAACATAGTGTTATCCACAAAATACTGCATTATACAATTGACTGTATATACTACTCATTTACAAACTTGCCACCATACTCAGACATCAGTTCAACTATCTCTGCCTTCCCATAATATGACGGGATCCTGCCATATTCGTCGCGCACATCGACATTTGCGCCATGCTCCAGTAATAATCGTACGCCTTCCACCTGATTGGTGATTGCTGCATAGTGAAGTGCAGTGTGGCCCGCGTACTCCCGGGTATCAATCAGCGCCCCGTGTTCGAGTAGCATTCGAGCGAACTCGACATAACCCCGCAGTATCGCACCGGTTAGCGCAGTGTTATTAGACCCGTCTCGGGCATCGACATCTGCGCCACGATTGAGTAGGAGTTGCCCAGCTTCGAGCTTGCCATTCCTCGATGCTCGGCGCAGAGGGGTACCCCCATGCTTGCCCCGGCCATCTAAGTCTGCGCCACGCTCAATTAATAAAGACAAAATGTTTGCATGTCCCTCTGCCGCTGCAGCATGCATCGGAGTCTCCTCGACCCCGCCTTTGGCATATACATACTCTGGATGTTCGGCGATGAGGTGTTCTGCCAACTCCCGAAATCCGAGCCTTGCGGCATAATATAGGGGGACTGCGGCAGGCTTCTCGGGGCGCTCGGTGAACATGGAACGAGCCCATCCGTCGTCGTCGAAAATCCAAAGCCACGTCGCAAAGTATGACTTGTCTGCATCAAAAAGACATTTCATCTCATTCTTGACCCGTGACGATACATTCTCTACTCGCGCATGCGTGGGCCAGTACTGAGCCGCGTATCGGACCAACGGGAAGGCATTGATGCTATTACGGTGAATGCGCTCGTCCAGTCGAAGGAGAACCTCAAGGCAAGCTCGTGCAAGAATCGTATGCGCTGCCTCGAGTCGAATGTGATAGCACGAGACATCTCGTATGGGCTCCGCAAGCCGGTCCGCCGTCAAGAACTCCTTGACAGAGAAGTGCGAAAATTGGACCACTCGCGAATCGCTGTCCTCGTCATTGACTATCGTGACCAAGCTCGAGCATGTCGACATCACTGCCTCTTCTTGATCCTCCCAACGCCAGCTTGGATTTAGCTTCGGCATCCCTTCCCCACTGAAGTCAAAAGCAAGCAATTCTGCAAGTTCCTCGACCTGAAGAGGGCGAGCGGCCACCACCAGACATTGCAACAGCCGGTGTGCATGTCGTTGGTTCGGCTTCCTGATCCCCCTCAGTATCCGCTCGTATGTCTCATCTAGATTGTCCGGCAAATCCTCTAGCATATGCAGGACACTGGGTGGGAAGCAGTGTCTCAGCACTTCCAATTGGCAGAACACCCATCTGAACCTATTTCATCTTTTAACATTCGCATAAAACATATGGCAGCACCCTTACATTCCAGATGCTTTTTCAGACAGCGTCTTGATAACCAGATTCTTGTCTTCCTCCCTCCATCTCCGCATCCGTTGGTTCGAGCGAACAAAAGATGTGACATAGCTCGTAATATCTTCCCGTTGTCCACTTTCATCATGAAGCGATACAGGGCATTCGGTTAAGGGTTTGAGAATAATTTGAATGTCGTATTCTGGTCGACTCGTGACACAGATGTGGACGTTTGGAAGGTGAAGGTCGACAAGTTCCTCCACCAGCTCGAGGACCTCTTCTCGTGGTGATGGAATGGTAGAAGTAATTGGACACTCATCAAGAGCATCCATTATGATGTAAATAGGTCCCTGAGCCTCGTGGGTGAGCATCGATTTGAGGCATTCTATCATTACGCGATCGCTAGGTGTCTGTACCCCACGATTGTGTGCAGAATAGAGTCGGGAGAGTATGTCACAACAGAGATCAGACTGGGCAGAAAGTTGGAGGAGGATGGATGGAAGTAAGTTTTGAAGCCTTTGCTTGTCGACATCCCTGAAATCAAAATAAAAGTAGGCGAGCGAAGCCCTCCTAGCATCACGCAAGGCTATGATATCTTCTATGATTGAAGAACTGAAAGGAATGAGTTGTCTGGACAATGGCGGATAAGCCGAAGAAAGACAAACCAGAGGACAGTTTTCCCTGACCCAGCTAAGGAATGAGAGACGGTCAGAGGTCGTCACACAGCGAAGGTCAAGAGTAACACACGTTTTCCATGCACCCACAAGAACGAGCCAGCGGACTTCCATTGATTGAATATACTCCCTTGAAAAAACCACTGAGCGGTACCGTTGTGATGAGCTTTGCATGTGACGTTATGATTGGTGGATGGATTTGGGGGCGAGAGCCATCGAAGAAGTTTATCTCTGAGTTGATTCACTGTGAAGCCGTCTGAGCCCTCGGAATGGTGATTAAGGTTTGGAGAGATAACGAACGGTTGGCCTGGTCTAACTTGTCGCCAACACCTCGAACGTCGCCGCGAACATCTTGTACCTGGCTCCCAACGCCCATCACTCTCACATCAACGCTGTGGGTCATCTTCAGCTGCTCCGCAGATGCCATCCTAGCCTCTTCTTGAGTCAATTTGTCCAATCTCTCCAAGCTGTCCTCGATGTCTCTATTTCCGGTCAACCTCCTGAAGTATGTTTCTGAATAGCATGTTAGTCAAGAACGTCAAAATAGTTGCAAAAGGAACTCACTCAATCGTCCACGCTTCACTTCCTTCGTCGTGACCGCTAGGATCCTCAGTACCTCAACCATAGTCTCAACAATCATGTCCGTCATTGCCATAGTTGGTGTGATGCCAGTATATATCTCAAGGCGGCGGAAGAAATGTTCAATGGGGCTAAAGACCTCGATAAGTTTGTCTCGGATAGCGCTTGCATCTTTGGCCGCCTGGGGCCTCAATGTCAAAATAGGTCGCACAAGAGAAGGATGCAGGATACCGACCGAAAGTAGAACGCCGATCCCAGTAAAGATTACAGTTGTCGGTGGGAATGCCTGAAAATAAATATTAGAGCTGAAATTGTTCGTGACGGAATAGCTGATATTCACCAGCCCAACACCTTTGCCAATTGTCTCGGAAAATGAATGCAAGACATTCACGGTTGGGACGACCCATTTTGTGAGACCGTCGTCGCGATTCTGGGATAGTTCAGATACGGGGATTTGCCCTCGGAGGACGGTAAGGATAGCCTCGGGGGAATTGCAGGATTGAAGGCTAGGAAAGAGCGGATGCGAGGCTAGGTCTTTCTTAGTTTTGCGTTTGTAAGATTCCAAAGCGGCTTCAAAAATGAACGCAAAGTTGGAAAGCGTGGTGGACGTGGAGGGGGCAGCGGACATGATGGATAGTAGAAAAGAGGGCGACGGCTGGTAATGAGCGTAAGATACGAAGGGGACCTCAATAAGTAGGCATAGCTTGCGCCCTGTAACACAGCCCAATACAGCCAACGAGCCCGAGGCAACCGCCAAAGGCTTTCGCACTGGCGTACAGTAATATGATACAAACGTATTTTTTTCGAACCTATGTACCATCTTCTTGTGCAGTCCCTTTCCTCTTATTAGTCCGTGTAGTCCATGCCACGTAGTGTACTTCTGCTGTGGGCGGGCTCACTCATGGGTGGGCTAACCCTCACTGCATCTCATCTCGATGCTGTCCACCATCCAACCACTCAGCGCAGCATCTTTAAACGGCATTCAAAAGTCCGTCAGGCTCAACCCCTCACTACTTACACCAAAAAGAGGAATTCCCACATGTGCCTCACTGCTCCTTCACCCCGCGGATCGCGGGGGTCAGCCCTCCCGCGGCCTCCCGCCTCACCGGGTCCTAGCTCCGCAAGCGGTGTCATGTATACACGAATCGTGAAGACAATCGCGCCGCTGCGCGGTAACCACCGCAACGTCTAGCGTTCAACCCATAGTCGCGTTCCATCCGGTAAGGGCTTCGGCGGTTCCGGACGTCGTCAAGCATGTCTCGGCGTGCCTTCGGACCAGCGAGCTCTTCGAGCTGCGAGGGTGTTGGAGATATTGATGGCGCCAGCAATGGTGGGAGGACTTGGTTGAACCAGTTGTTACGTTGTATGGGTGAGCTCAATGTAAGACGCCGGAGGAAGCGTTAAGGACGGCTGAAGTTTTTCCTCATCTGCCACGCGTTAGCTGCATATAAGATGACGTATTTAAGGAGTAAGATGGAAGGGCGCATACATTGCAGTACGTGGTCGGGTGTATGAACCACGTCGATAGGAAGGCCGGCCTTGTCTTCCAGACGCCAAAAGCCTACGTTCGCATATCAGAATCAACGCGGTGGTGATATAAAGAAGTTGGAGAGGAAGGAAGGTAGGTAGAAAAGGTAAGAAACGGACCAGGGAGAAGGATAGCGCCAGCTTGAAGATAATACTGTCCGTCAGTGCCTTCGATCATGATCGCGATGTCATCCTGGGTCCTTCAAACATACAAAATCCACGTTAATGTCGCATGCACACACATATATGGACGGTAGTTTGATATCACACTTACAACGTCGCGGCGACTACTATCGGATCTTCAGCTTCGAGGGCGCGCGTAATCCCACGGAGAGCATCTCAATTGCGACGATCTCGCCCGCACGGCGCCTCACACGGTATACCCTTGGATAGCGCGCAACGGGAACCTCGATATACTCGTGCACGAACTCACATGCCGCATCGGCGACACGATCCTCGTTCGAATATACAAATACGCGAATCTTGAGTTGGGACCTGCAACAAGTCCGTTCAGAGAGCCCAGCTGCTCGAGGAAAAAAGGTAAAATACATACGCATCACCATTCTCTCGTACTCTCCGATTGGTTCTAGTACCTCCGACGGTTCCTCTTGCGTCGTGTAACGAGGGAAGCTGTAAGATTCGTCTCCGCGACCCTGCCCAGTCCGTGTGGCCCGCCACGACTGGTGCGAGCGCGACCATGTGGTGTGGTTGCGCGACCTACTCGTATGAGTGGGTTTTCGCTTACGGAAAGCATTTGGGTCGCGCTCGTCAGAAGTGATCGACCATGCAACTCCGCTCAGCCGACCAAAGTCCTTTCAACATCGCAACCAACCACGTGAGCACATTTGAAGTCCGACAACTCCAGCAAGTTGGCGCATCACGTGTCCGCCGCATGAAAAGTTGGCACGTCATGTGCAGTTACATTTTCTGTAGAAAATAGTTAGAATACAATATATTAATCAGCTCAAAAATTTCATCCACAATGTACAAACTGTGGGTAAATAGTGTGCATGCAAGGGGAATGCATTGAGATGCGTTGAGATGCATCTTTACACCCCCCAATCTCCTGCCCACCAATGTCATCTGCCATGTCCTCTCCCATGCCCTACAGTATCGACATTTTCACTGTGCCGGATCATGCCGGCCCTAAGCATGTTGATCCTGACACTATTGATCCCGCCATGTCATCCAGAATGGGAAGCATGACATACGACCGGAATGAGAATGGCTATAACCTGGAATGGGAATCCAGGGCCGACTTCAATAACTGGCTTACACATGAGCAAGCTGCGAGGGGCATTGAAATCCGATTATCTAAGACCCAGGCATCAAAAACCTGCCAACTCTATTCAACATGTGAGACATTCCGTTGTGCGTGCAATGGAACTGGGGGGAAAAAACATTATGTAAAGACAACGATGCATGAAAGAAAGATCAACAGTAAGCGGATCGAGGGCGGGTGCCCCTGCTTCATCCAAATCAAGACGTATCCCCATACCAACACCATATTGGGAAAGTATGATCCCAATCACTCCCACCCCACTGGCAAAGATAATCTGAAATACATCCAGATCTGCACGGAAACGTGGGAATTAATAGAGGCTTGGGTGCATTATGGGGTCACAGATCAGGAGATTGTGAGTGGTCCCCTCCTTGATATTGATTGTTCTAACCAATAATATTCAGAAAAATAAGATACATAAGTGGTTTAGTGATGATGAAAGAGATCACTACATCACAACAGAGGAAATCTGCAGGATCAGAAAGGAGGTACTAAGGGTAGATATCCGATTAGATGCTAATGATGCTCACTCGACTTGGATATGGGTCAACAGGCTCCGATTGCAGGGGGATTTCGTATATTACAAGGACAAGTGAGATCCCCCCCCTGAGAGATCAGATCTAGCCAGCAATCTTTTTGCGCTATGTATTCAAACTGCATTTCAAAAGGACACATATGAGCGCCTTGGTAACCAATTCCTTGGCATCAATGCAACACATAATGTCACTCAATACAAAGGAATTCTTTTATTTACATTAATGGCATGGGATGATTGGGGCCATGGTATGTAATTGTTAATTTTTTGTTTGCTTTAAATTAATTTGTTAAAGGCGTGCCGGTTGCCTGGATGCTGTCATCCAATGGCACACAAGCAACAATCAAATATTTTTTGAATTTGGTCAAGGCACAGAGCCCTGGAATTTCGCCCTCAATTTTCATGACAGATTGCGATCATGCACAAGTAAATGCAATTTGCGCAGCATTTCCTGAGTGCCAGCACATATTCTATTGCTGGTGGCATGTGCTCCGGGCCATCCAGACTCATTTCAATACAAAGGAGTTCCCAGATTTATGGTCACTTATCCAAAATTGGGTTCGCGTAACTGATGACAACCAATTCAATGCTTGTTGGACCCAAATCCAGGAAAATACTGAGTTCCCCAAGAGTGTTGCCGATTACATTGCCTGGGAATGGCTTCCCCATAAGGAGATGTGGTCTGCAGTTTCATGCCAAAATCGCACGATCTTTGAGGAGGGTGATACCAATATGTTACTAGAAGCGTATATAATCGCATTTTAACATATGTTTATTTATTTACAGTATATTCTAATGCCCTCAGATATCACCATGTGCTGAAAAGCATATGGCTAAAAGGGAAAAGAAATTGGCGCATGGACCATCTGATCCACACGCTGGTGATGGAGTACCTCCCAAATATTGAGATCCACCATAAGTGGCAAGAGAGGGGATGGAGGGTCCAGACCTAGCCGAGAAATGCCATCGACAAATCCTGACACACGCCCCCAAGACACCCATCGACCAAATCCGAAAGATTGACGATTTGCACTTTGAAGTGCGATCGTATAATTCAAATAAATATTATCAAGTTGATTTAGTCACTATAGCTTGCAACTGTAGTGATTTCCCCCACATACGCCTGTGCAAACACATAGCGGCGGTTGTGCATTTTTTTGGGGGGGCTGATCTCGGACCCCAGCCACTTGTCAATGCGGGCACGTCTAGTTCACCAGTCCAGCAGGACGGTAGCATTGCCCATATGGATGACAGCATTGCCGTTGTTTCAGTAATTAAAGATATTTTTTGTTTATCTCAGGAGCTCGTTGCGAAAGGGCCAAGTGATCCGGGCATTGCAAATTCGCTCAATTCACTCAAAACAATTCAATCTGGCCTCAGGCGACTTCTCTCAGCTGGCAACAGCTCCCCCCTCCTGGAGAAGGAAAACATTGGCCCCAATCAGCGCTCTTGGCCTGAG
>QFEZ01001058.1:0-18937 GCA_003316425.1 Russula lepida
ATTGAAACATCCCCTTGTTAGCCTGCGGGAACCGAACCGCACGGACTCACAGCGCCCTCACGCGCTACACAGGTTTCCTGATGTAGCATTGCCGAGAATGAGGTGCAAGCTACCAGAAGCTCCCAGGCTCGCCTCGAAAGCGTCCAGTCGCAAAGATATAAAAACCCCGCATATGCCAGTGTGCAGACGGACTCACAAACCAGCTAACTCATCCGAGTGTTCACCACCTCACCACCACTATCATCGATCGACCTACCAAAATGTTTCTCACCCATTACCTCTTCAACAATCCTTTTAGCAGGCTTGCTGCCTTTGACCACTTCTCTGACGATGCCTTCCACCCGCGAGCGTTCCTCAGAGTCCAGGACGCGGACACCTTCATGCCAAGGTATATCGCCCTACGTTCAACCAAATAGAGAAGATAACACTCACGGTTGCATGCAGGATGGACGTGCACTACGACAAGGACACGAATAGCGTCAACGTGGCCTTCGAGCTTCCTGGCCTGCGGAAAGAGGACGTGTCGATTGAAGTGCGCAACGACGTCCTCAAGGTGTCTGGAGAAGACAAGGCATCATCGGAACGGAGTGAAGGCGGCTGTGTGATTCGTCAACACCGCCACGGTAAATTCGCGAGAAGTTTGTCATTGCCACGGGGCCTCAAGGTGAGCAGCACCTCGGAGATACCCTATACCGCAACAGAGATACTGATGACTCTATACAGCATGAGGATATCAAAGCGTCGATGGTGAATGGCGTTTTAAACATAGTCTTTCCGAAGTCAGCGTCTGGATCAGAGCCAAAGAAAGTCGTGATCACTTGACGTCTTGTTGTATGATGATCTGATTGAGGTGTTTCACGGATGGCGCGCCGTGGAAGCCGATTTATTTTGGGACCTGCGGATTTGTTATCCTGCACTGTATCCGATGATTTAAGGGATACAGTACGGAATAGTCTGTTGAATTATTATCTCTATTAGTCAATACAATATAACCCCGAAGAATACCGCGGTCATGGTCTTTGTTGGCACACGAGTAAATGACCTCTACTTGGCTGTACGCCATGTGATGGTATGTGCCGAGCAGCATGATTGCGATAAAACTTGCGCCACTGAATCTTGTCATACAGCAGACTTCACACGACCGGTTCAAGAAGCCAAAAGGTCCTAGGTCTTGTGTTGCCAGACACCAGCGCTTCGGTGACAGGTGTGTGCCCCTGGAATACGCCACCCACCGAGAGTCGACGACTGAGCATGATTGATCAGCGATCAGCATTCTCCATCTCATTGTCATACTGCCTCCATCTTTCCTCCTTTCTTCTACTACCTGGAACTCGGCGATAGGCTCACCAATACTGTATTGATCTCCTTGCAAAATGTCTTGAACTCTGTTCACACTGTAATACCGGCGTAGAAGCACGGTTCCTCCTTTTGTCCTAGAATGACATTGTCAATTTGATACGGTGCAGCAAAAACAAAAGTATCGAGCAAAAATATATAAGAAAAAAAACTACGTATAAACACTGAAATCTGGCCTACGCCGCTTAGATGCACCTAAGCAAACTTGGATAAATACCCACAATCTTCAACCTGACTTGCAAGCAGCTCAACGGGAAAAGCAAGAAACAAAACACATTCCACACTCTTTCGACAGACCGACGAAATCACTGGTTGTGTTGGAGTACTGCGCCCGCAAGCTTGAGTGCGCCACCGAGTAGAGTAAACATGCCGTTGTATTTCTGCAGGGTCGAAGTCGGTTTTTGCGACTCCTGATGCTGTGGTTGCTGTGGCGTAGGAGTGTTGTATACATGAGTAATGTTGTACACCGGCTGCACCGGCTGCTGCGGTGACGGCGGCATGCCAGTAAAGGGTGAGGAAAGGTACGGATTGGACTGGAAGGAGATTTGCCCGGGGTCGGGGCTACCACCATACGGGGGGACATGGCCGCCGGGGTTGAATGATCCGAATTGCGCTTGGGGTGGTTGAGGCTGATACTGTGGATAAGTCTGAGAACGGAAAGGCGCGCCGTGGTCGTATGATAGGGCCATCTTGGGCTTAGCAGTCATGGTTTGCGAGCTGTAATGATTGACAGACTGGTGCCAGTCCGGAGGAAGAAAGAAATCCGCAGCACCATCTGCAAATTTGACAAAATACCAGTTGGGCGAGAGGAGGGAGAGGGAGACGGTCTTGGGGTGGATTCAATCAGCAGATCAGTCAAAGAATTCTCTAGCAAATAAAAGAGTGTGAATGCTTACTTCCACAGTACGCTTCCTCCTCTCCGCATCTTCCAATAGTTGGTGTAGCCGTGCAGGGACGCCAAGACCCCACCACACGGCCCCGGAATTCAATATCACGACGTATGACCCGTTTACGCCCACGGTCACATGACGAACGCCTTTCGGTCCTTCACGTTCTAGAACCATGTCGAGCTCTTTGGGAACGTTGTGCCATGCGCACCGGGTGAGTGAGCCGTCTGTTTTGTGCAGCACTGTAACGTAGCCGGTTGTGTCTGGCACAAAAGTGAAGAACTGGATTGCGTAGTCCGCGAGACTGACACCGGCCTGTTTGAGGAGCCGCACGAATTGCTCTACGTTCGAAATCACGTTCGCACGACCGTGTTCTGTTTTGCATGCTACGGCATCACCAGTTCTCATTTCAGCCTTCAGCCAAGGATTGATGGGAGTGGGGGGCTCGGGAGGGAACGTACCATGTCGATGGTTGGTACGTAGGAACCAATCCCCATCAAGTCCAATAGAAACCTCCTTTATCTCCTCGCTCTTCCCCTTTACGTCCTCCATCTCACGGTCCAAGTCATAAGGGAGCCCTCGCCTACACCTTGCTTCGTAACAGAATAATACAAGAAGCGACTTTTTCACTCACCATTCCATTACTGCTTGATCTGATGCGATAAAATAGCCACTGGCAGGCCCGTTGTTCACGAAGGTAAAGACGACCATGGTCAGAAGGAGATAAGGAATAGCAGTGCAGAACTGCGACTTGATGCCCAGTTGATGGGCATGAGATCACAGGATTCTCATAAGAGGAAATTTACACGCCCCGGGAATTAACCGGATAGAGTAGCTGTCAGACCGGCGCTGTCACTGAGAATAATAAGGGCATTATCAGGCACCATTTCTTGATTGGGTGGGTGGATGGGCGCAGTGCGGCTCGTCGCGAGCTAACGCGGACGAGCAATGCAATCACGGTCAATCGAAGAACAAGGGCTCGGGGCACGTGGTCGTGCGACGGGCCGTGGAGGTCACGTTGATGTTTGCGACAACTCTCACAGTACTCGAGTACAGTACGTCGGTGGCCACTCTCCGGCGTGTCGTCGTCAGTCATCGATCATCTAACGAGCCCATCCGATCCGGTTCATGGAGTTTGCGTGAAGTGTCACTGTCATCGTGCCGCCGTCTTTCAGGTTTTACACCATGATAGTCCAAGCTTATTTGATGGCCATTACTCAACTACATCTATAGTTTCCGATGCAGTACTACGGTAAACCCTCGACAAACCGTGATCAAAGGTTAACAAACGATTCCAAACTACTGAATACAGGTTGTCCTCAAATTCAAAAACACAAACATAAATCAGCCTTTAAGGAGTCAACATCCGTATACCAGATCATCATACTGCGAAAGCCTCAAGCGATCATAACTTTCTTTGGTTCTGTGTCAGCCGTCGACTGCGGAAACACGATGCTCAAAACGCCATTTGCCATTGACGCTTTGATATCCTCATTCTGCACCAAGAGTCATCAGTATCTATGCCGACGTACAGGGCATCTCTGATCTGAAGTGCTCACCTTGAGGCCTTGTGGCAACGACAAACTTCTCGCAAATTTACCGTATCGGCGTTCACGGATCACGTAGTCGCCTTCGCTACGCTCTGAATAGCTCTTGTCCTCTCCGGACACTGTGAGGATGTTATTGTGCACATCGATCGACACGTCTTCTTTCTGCAGCCCCGGAAGCTCGAAGGTCACGTTGACGTTATTCGTGTCCTTGTCGTAATGGACGTCCATCCTGCGTGTGCAATCAACCGTGAGGCTGTCGTCTCGGGCATCGTCGGACCTCGGGCGACTCACCTTGGTCTGAAGGTGTCTTTGTCTTGGACTTGGAGCAAGGCTCGCGGGCGAAAAGCATCATCGAAGAAGCGGTCAATGGTGGCGAGGCCACTGCCAGTATCGTTGAAGAGGTAATGGGTAAGAGACATTTGGTCGACGAGTGGTGGTGAAGTGGTGAGTGCTCGGTTGTGTGCTTAGAGGCGTTGGCTGGTTTGTGAGTCCACTGGCGATTGTGCAGGGCTTTTATACCTCTGGCTGCGACGCCTTCGAGGAGAGCCTGGTAGATTCTAGTAACTTGAGCCTCATTCTCGCAAATGCTAGAACGGTTTCCTCTTTTGGATGTCAAGGTGACTGGAACATTCTCGAGCACGTCCATACACTTTCCAAGAACATTCAACTCGGATAGGCCTATTCTTACTGCAACAATTATCTACGCATAACTTTGGCCGCAAAAATATGACACACTTCGTTATACATGTTTAGATCTCTGCTTTCGACATGCACATAGTTGTCAGTATCCCCCCGAGGACACTCCTTTACTGTTGATACTTAATCAGCCACCCGACTGACTCCCTGAAAGCCCCCTCCTTGGCAGCCTTTACTGTCTGCTTGCTCTGTACATAGGGAAGCAGAATGAGCTTCACGACGGCGAGGTGAAAATACATGCAGACGCACGATATCACCGCGAACGGCGAATCCATGGGATGCACCCTCATAGTAAGTGCGGCGGTAACCAGGCGCGAAGTTTTTAAATTTCTTATCCGCCGCTTCAGCTAAGGACTTCGGGAAATTTTCATCGTTCTCGCAGCTATTGATCAGCAGAGGAGCCTTGCTCTTCGCGATGTAGGTCTGCGATGAAATATTGCTTAGGAGATAGATGAGGGTGTCTGCGAATGAATGACGTACATCCAAATCTTCAGGCTTGACAAGGGACGGGTGGGCAACGACGGCCACCTGGATGATATTATCAAACGCAAGATCGAATACAAGGCGGGCTATTTGGAACAGAAACAAGACTGAGCATCGCAGCGCAGTCTGAGATAGATATCCGAGCCGTACCGCCGTAACAGTAACCAGTACCACCATAGACGGTTATGCCCTGTCCCTTGAGACCTTCGATGACCTTCCGCGCGCGTTCACCAGTATGTTTGGCGTCATGTTTGCCTATCCACGCGATTAAGTCAAATTTTCCCTAGAGTTATTATGAGTGTGAATAATACAGATGTGGTTGAAAGAAGATAACTCACAGTGCTGAGAGCATCTGCTGGGACGGGATCACCCTCGAAAAGCTCCGGCGCATATACCTTGAAGCCGTTACGAGCGAAGTCGTCGACAAGGAGCTGGATGGGACTTGTAAGCAGGGATGATATTTAAGTTCGGTTGGGAAGACGAATGATAACGTACACGGTTGTTCGGGAGCTCGAGGCCGAAGACGTCCGTCACGTAGATGATGGCCTTGTTTTTCGGGTAATCGATCTTGGGAGTAGCGACATATGTCTTGATCCCGTTAATTACTTCATACGTACCTTGAGTAGCAGACGTGTTGGTGACTTGAAACGCAAAAAAAACAGGGATACGCGAATTTACCCTCATCTGAGCCCTCGTAGCGAACACCTGCGACGGGATCGTTAATCGATTAATCATACTGAATGACTTTATACTGACCACTGATGCAATCCTTGCAGAAACTCATACTTATGGAGGGGACGGAAGGAATGGGAAGTCAAGATGTCCAGACCGTTCTCTGTTATAGGCTGCTGAGATATCATTAGTTAGCCCAGACATCGGTCGATACGTATCGAGATAGTCATCAATATGGTTGATCTGAGTCAGCGCTGACGTCATTGCACGCTCAGTGCCGTAAGCACTTGCCCAGTAATTAAGTCTTTGGCACAAGATGGATGGTATCGAGAGGTCAATAATGGTCTCAATTGCGACCACTTCGTCGCTACTGAATTCACAATAAAACGAGATCCACTAGAACTGGATTACTTTAACAAGTGTGAGGTTTTAGTGAGTATTGGAGCATGAGAAAAAAGACATCATGCTGATTGATGCTGATGTGTAATGTGCACAATGAAGGTATTTTTCCCCACCCCCGCCGCCCGATGTTAATATAGTTGATATTCTCATAATGCATGGCCCTGGTTCCAACCTGTGGTCATGTATTACCAGACATCATGTGCACAACCAAATTTGAGGTGAAAAAGGAAGGTATTTCTCACATTATAATAGCGCCATTTGTGGTTCAAAGTAGCTATTATCATGTTGTATAGGGTCTAGAGAATGTATATAAGTAGTTGCAAGAAACATTCTAAGCCATAGAAGTATCCGAGTCAAATTGTCAATCAGGACTTGAGGGTCGGGTGCAGTATGCATTGAGGATGCTTGGAGATTGACTTTGTCTCAGCTGACTTGCTTGCCCTAGTCTTAAATTTCATATTCTTCATGCTGGGAGGTGTACCGGTAGTTCAAGTTGGGGAAGACCGGGTCGAAGTGGACAGTCTTGAACTTCTGGGCGATGCGCTTCTTGAGGAAGTAAAGGGGCATGGCATAGGTGGACGTGGCGCCAGCACCGCCAGTGAGGAGGCTGCCCATACGTCCGGCCTCGTCAGCGATGACGGAGCCCGAGTCGCCTTTAGCAGAGAAGGGGCCAGACTTGCTGTCGAAGGGGAGGATGGCCCATTCCATGGAGATCTCGGACTTGTCGTCGCTAAAGTAGTTACGGACGTACGAGAAGATGTTGTTGGCACGGCCAATGGTCAGACAGGTGGTGTTACCTCAATCACCATGATGCACAGGTCACCGTCGTGGTCTAGCATGGTCGGGTTGTGTATCTCATCTTCCGGGAGGATACCGCTAAGCGGTAAGAGGCGGTCGGACGGATACGTGAAGCTTTTGGAGTTCTTGGGGCGAGGGCGCATCATATGGGTGAAGTCTCCGGGCTTGATCTGGGCGCCGAGGTCGATGACGCTGCCCCTGAAGCTGTCCGCATCGATCTTAGGTGTCGACCTTGACGATGGCAAAGTCCTCCATATAACCACCGACGGTAATACCGACGCTGATGGGAGGGGCGAAGACTACATGGCCGAAGACCCGGTGATCCAAGGAAGACCACTGCTTCAAGATGTCCTCGTAGAAGGTTCTAAGTCACTCCATCCCCTTGCCTTCTTCAACTCAGTCTCAGCCTCCTCGCCCTCCATTCCCTCGACCACCTTGATACGCCTTTCCTGGTGCTGGATCATGATGGACGCGTTTCCGATCACGACCTGAATGGAGTCGAGCAGTTTCTGGAACGCACGGGGTTGACTATTATTCTTGCGCTCGTACACGGCGTTGTCGTTGCTTTCTGGTGGGGACCAGCGGTGACGAGAAAGATCCTCTTGCTATCGCCACCTTCGGCCATAAAAGAGCCTCCGGTGCCCTCAGCCCAAGACGTGAGCTGTGCGCAGATGGAGAGACCGAGTGTAGAGGTAAGAGGCTTGCGGATGTTTACAGTCGGGTCGGTGGAGAAGGCAGACTTGAAGAGTTTGGGACCCACCGATCGGGTGACGACAGACTCGCGAAGTTCGACGTCGACGTTGGCGATATCGTTCTATTGGAGAATGTCCTTACATGCGAGGGCCATGACGAGGCCGTCGGCGGGGGATACGCCAAGCCACAGGATGACCGGCGCCGAGGACTCTCCGGCGTTGGCAATACGAATAATGTTGATACTAATCCACTTCACACCGTTCGACCCTAAGAGGTCGCGGACGGCGAAAGCCAACTTGTTCTCCCGAACATCGTTAAGTACATGGTTGCCGACAGCCTGTCGGCAGCCATGTGCTTAACGGCGACAGGCCTAAGCTCCTTGCGCTAGGGATACATCTCTGGGCCGGTGGGCTCGACCCACGGAGTGGTGCTGGAACGAGCGGGTCCAAGCGCGCGTTGGAGGGCAGACCAAAATAGTAGAACCGGGCCTCCTTCTCGGACACAGGGGACTGATCCGAAGCAGGAGTGCTTTGAACCGCGGCGGTCGTAAGAGGGAGGGGCGGAGCGTAGGAATCTTCGAGGGCCATGGCATACAGGTCTGCACGAAAGTAGTCGTGTTCACTGGAAGAAGTGAGGTCAGTTCAGTACGGCAAGGTAGATGTCATTCACCATAATATGAGGGACAAGAGGCCTCCGGAACAAAAGCTCCAGGATTTGTCGTCCTGGTAACATACCTGGCTTGATGGCTAGCTGTGTGTGCAAACTGCGCCTAGACTTATACTGCGGGGAGAAACAAGATCACGGTCACGGTTCGGTGCGCTCTATCGTATGTTGAGCTGAGTCAGCTGACGTCTCAAGTAGTGGAGTAGACACGATAACATTCAAAATGCCATCCGATAATACGATAACTACCACTTGCAAGTTGCAAGTACAGTCCAGACAACCGGTTGACGGGTTGAGTCGGAGCCGGAGCTGAGCCAGGAACGGTGAAAGGGTCTTTACTTTAACCTCGCTCGCAATTGCCAATTGCCAGAAATAGTATTTCAATTTTTTGATGCCATCGTTGTCACTGGAACTTTCTAGATTGTATCAGTGTAAGTTACACTGACCACACGAAGCGTATCATAACATGCCAGGCATCTCGAAAGCCCTATGATAGGAACTCAAATAGGCGGTCTTTTATAAACGACGTTACCAGAGGATACTAGTTACGGCCATGAGATTGCATGCAAGAACCGATACACGACTTGACCATGTCGAATCGCCAAGCGCGACTCACGCAGCAATTTCAAGATGGGCTTATTTTCCCAACAACAATCTACGCGTAAATTCGATCGCCACAATTTGACAATTGACATACATCGTTATGTGCATTTCCACTTCTCTTCCTACAGTATGCAATAACCATCACTAGTATCACGTCGACCTGTTTACTGCAGGTATTTAATCAGCCACTCCACGGCCTCCTTGAAGGCGTCTTCCTTGGCGGCTTTTACCGCTGGCTTGCTCTGTGCACGCCGGTGACGTGGAATGAGCTCAGGGATATACGAGTGAAATTACATGGACACGCACGAGATCACCGCGAGTGGCAAAACCATGAGATACACCCTCATAATAAGTGCGGCGGTACCCGGGTGCAAAATTTGCAAATTTCTTATCTGCTAATTCACCAGCGGACTTTGGGAACATTTCATCGTCCTCGCAGCTATTGATCAGGAGAGGAACCTTGCTCTTCTCGATGTAAATCTGCGATTCAAACTTAGGAGGTATATGGCTCGAGGTGTCTGCGAAAACACACGTCCAAATCCTCAGGCTTGTAAAGGGACGGATGAGCAATGACGGCAGCCTGGATGATGTTTTCGAACGCCAGATCGAAGGTAAGGCGGGCTAGATGGAACAGAAAGGGACTTAGCATCACTCATCGCAGTCTCAAGTAGGTGTCATACCACCGTAGCAGTAACCGGTAGCGCCGTAAGCGGTTATGCCTCGCCCCTTGAGGCCTTCGATGACCTTACGCACGCGCTTCCCGGTGTGTTCAGGAGTATGTTTGGTTACCCACAAGGGGTAGTCAAAAGTTCCCTAAGATGAGGTCCTTATGAGCGCGAGTTATTGACTCTGTTGAAATAGGACAACACACAGTGGTGAAGGCATCTGGCCCGACGGGATCACCTTCGAAGAGCTCTGGGACATATACTTTGAAGCCGTTGCGAGCAAAGTCATCGGCAAGGAGCTAGATAAGACTTGTTAATAGGTTGAATGCGTTTGGCTGGGCCGAGGGGGTGGGAAGACGTGCAAGGTTATTCGGGAGTTCGTGGCCAAATACGTCTGTCAAGTAGATAACCGCCTTGTCCTTCGGGTAATCGACTTTGGGAGTAGCGACATATGTCCTGATACCATTGATGTCTTCATACGTCCCTTAAGCAGCAGAGATATTGGTGTCTTGCAATACGAAATACGGATATGATAAAATTTACCCTCAGCTGTGCCTTCATAGCGAACACCTGCAAAAGGGTAGTACGTTACTGATATTGATAATCATACGGAGAATAACTTTATACCTCTGAAGCAATCCTTACAGAAACTCATGCTTGTGAAGAGAGAATAAATTCGGTTTTGGTTTCAGCAAAGATACTGGCGCGAAAAGAATGCTGGGATACTTGTGAGCAATCGACCTTCTTATAAGTCCAGACAACTGAAGGTCGCGCATTATGTCCACAGTGGCGAACATCGGCGGAAGCAAATGCTTCCCATTTGAGTACATTGGAAGAAACCATGAGTAAGGCTCTGAGATACGTGGCGCGGCGCCCAAGGCTATTTATCAGTCATCATAGACTTCGGAGGCTTAATTAGGAACTCGGCGTCGAATGCTGAATATAACGCTGAATGGCCGAACCGAGGCTCACTGCTGATGTGCTCGCTCATACAGTAGCGAGTAAGCAAGTAACTGGCTCAGTCACCGCGGTCACTTGACAGTCGTTTACGAACAATATGTGTAATCTGTACATCCAGAATCTCCAAAAGCTGAACGCTGCCAACCAAACGGTTACTTCATTGAACGGGTTTTGAGTGGCAACTCACCGTACTCACCGCTCATCGCCCCTATCCTTCTGTTCTAATTGCACGGGATGGTGTAAGATCCACGCTCGGATCAGAGCGGAACAACCGTATCGGAGCGCCCGTCAACCACGCGCTCACCTGTTCAATTTTTTCTCTTTCTTTGTAGCCCCTCGTCTATCGCTCACACCTCGACCACTGGTGCAAGGAAACTGCGAACAAGTCCTATCACTTCCCGCACTCACGGGCTCCCGCCTTTCCTTCCTTTTCTTTCACTTCCTCCCCTTCTTCGCAGTTTAGGCAACGACGATCAACGCTTAGCCGCACCCACGCCGCACCAGTGCGCCCTCAATACAATCCCTAGTGTCTTTGTCTCTCCTTTATTTTTACTGGTATTTTCTTACAATTCTCCTGTATGTCAATAATAACGACGACGCGTATACCCACTCCTCGATGACACCGCTCTTTTCATACCACCAGACCCGATTACTCCATAGTAGGGACTCTGAATGTATCTAAGCGGCCTCCGAGTTCGAGGATAGCATCATCATCATCGTATCGATTCGTGTTAACCCGTGTGTGTGTTTTCTTTCTCTTTTCTCGCTTGTGTGCGTTCTCGTCGTCTCGTCGCTCGTATTCTCGACATCTCCTCGCCCCAGCACTCGCGTCTGTGGAACTGCTGTCCACAACGTGTCCTTCACGTCTTCAAGTTCACGTCTGTCCCCTCTCTTATTCCTTTGCTTTCTTGGACGACAACCGTTCTTCTTCGCTACGCCTTACAGCGGATTCCGAAAACCTTGTCAAAAAAAAAAAGTTCGGGTGGCATCTGGCAAACTCCGCTGAGGGGTGCACTGGTTATGTATTCTGAGTGTATGCTGCACATACCCGCGGCCTTAGCAACTTCGAAGAAATATGTAGCGATCCAGTTAGGCCCCACTTGCAGAGTAGTGGAGCGTGCGCGGGCGTGCATGATTGGCATCGTCGGCCACCAGGACTTTGATTGAACTTCTCAGTCAGTGTAGCCCCTCATTTACATCCCTGACACTGCCCGCATGTGCCAGTGGCCTTAGTAGCTTCGAGGACGCGTGTAGTAGCTTGCTTAGGCCCCAATTTCAGAGCAACAGAGCGTGCATTAGCGTGCGCGACTCGCGTCAACTGCTGCTTCTGTTAGTGACCCCTCAGACTCAGCGCAGCCTTCCCTTCTGTTTCTGACATTGCCGCACCTATGCGCAGCCTTAGTAACACAAATAAAACATGCATCCAACCAGTGTGGCCTCACATGCGGAGCAGCAGAGCGTGCACTAGTGTGCGCAACTCACATCACTTGCTATCCTCGGTTAGTGACACTTTAGGGGCAGGAAGCGTCGCAAGTGGTTTCACGGGCGCCCGCAGGGCGCCATATCTTGTACTAATGCCCACCTATGTCTGCTACACGCACCCTCGAGTTACTAAGGCCTCGGGAACATGCGGCAGTGTCAGGGATGTAAATGAAGGGCTACACTGAGCCTGAGAAGTTGAAGTGCTGGGGGCCGACGATGTCAGCCATGCACGTCTGCACACTCTCCACTACTCTGCAAGTGAGGCCTAACTGGGTCACTACATATTTCTTCGAAGTTGCTAAGGCTGCGGGTATGTGTGACACTCAGAATAACATAACCAGTGCGATTGCTGCGCCTCAGCGGAGTTTGCCGGATGCCACCCAATTTTTTTTTAACCAGACAAGGTTTTCGGAATACACTGTAAGAGATCCAAGCATTTGACGCATCGAATCAAGTTCCCCGACAAATGGCATGCGTAACATTTCTGTTAGTAGGCAAAATAACCTACTGTTACCTACAGTACGTCCACATGAAACACGTGGTGAGCAAAAGCAACTTGTCTCAACATCAAGAATGTCGGAAAATTAGGGCGGAGGAAACACACGACTTGAACGCACTAGGTACTATCTATTTGTCTGACCCAACTTCATCCCTGCGAACACAGGTTTCGGACCCCTAGGCGACTCCTCTGCCACTGTGCTATGCGTAATGATGAGAACTGACGGTTTCACTGAGCTTGATGTCTCCCAACGAGCCATAACCCAGGCACGCCATTATTCCCAAGACACGGGTGAATGGGCCATAATGCATAATGGTACTTTGACCTCGTGGTAGAGTGTGATTTGTTGCATCGTCGAATTATTGAATCAAGTTACAATATTGAATTGAACCGTGGGCGCTAAAACGTGCATCGCACGCGACCTGGATGCCTCATGAAAACGCAGTCTTAAAAACGCAGTCCTCCACAATCTAATCGCCCTTCCCCTTCCCCATCCCCATTCCCACTTCCACCCTCCACACAACACTCCTCTCCTTGTGTTCCACGAGTCTCAACGCAATCACGATGAGTAATTCATACTCAAACACTGCCTGCGCCGCATTCGCAGCTTATTCCGATCCTCTCTGGGACATGGGAGGCACCTCAGATGCTTCAGTGCCACAGAGCACCCATCAAGAATTGATATCCGCTCATGGATATCTCCCCACTGGCTCCGATCTCCCAAATCTCGACACTCCCAATGAAGTAGCATTTGCACTTGATACCACCACAGGAATGGGGGCGTTTACAGACCTGATCACCCAACAAGATTATATGTATCTGGTGAGTTAGCACCGACTTGGTCATCGATGTTGACTTCTTACTTTGCTGTATTGCAGGACATCCCCAACCCTTGGTCCATGCAAACCCAATGTAGGTCCAGTTCTTGTCCTACCACGATCCTTTGTGTTCACAAATGCAAAGCATTCTTCGACGCAAGTTCCGTCGCATCCCAGCCGATAGGCAACACTTATTGGACAGGGTTTGCTACCCTTCCGGTGGTTGAGACACCCAATGTGAGTGCGAATGTCATGGACGCAAGAGCTCTCTACTCACCTAATGTTTTAGCAGGTTGTGAGCCCCAGAAGTCCAACGGGTTTACATGCATCCCAAGACGAGTGGGCCTGGCTGTCTGAGCCAGGCCGATCTACGTACTCCACACCTGCTTCGTCTTCCAGGAATGGGGGCGAAGCAGGACCGTCCCTGCCAGAGTACGGCATGAATTCATTTGGGGTGACAACGTGAGTATCTCGTTCTGTCCCGCCTCCAATGTGACGGAGCGCTTCAGCCAGCGTTGCTCATAGTGGTGCTTACAGACCTCCAGCAGAGTGGGGCACCAGAAAACATTCCTGGCTCACTCCTGCGACATTCGCGCCCACCATGGCCCTCGGAAAACGTCGCTGCGAGGCAGAGGAGCCTCAAAGTAATTGGGGCCCGGTGGCGACAGAAAGCAACCAGATGCCACCCCAGAAACGAGTCATTTGGAGGGCTTCTGATGGGGTGCGGAAGACAGCAAGGTCCGTAGCAAAGACCCACCACAACCCTGTGGCCAGGACCCCAAAAACAAGAATTAGCAATAAACCCAAGGAAGCGGTATGTGGAGCGGAGAGGCTCGCAACCCCAAACGCGCCGGGAATTTACCACCAATCCTTGGCAGGACCAAGTTTCCAGCAGGGATGGGCGGTGGAGGATGCGGATGGACAACTAATTTGGGTCGAGGGGAGAGCGGGAGAGGAGGTGATGGGCCAAATCGACAGAACGGCACAGCAGACACAGCAGCAACAGCAAGAGGGAACGACCAATGAGCTCTTCGAGATACCACAAGAATTCGAGCCAGCGGGACTCAGGGCGCTCCTCCTGGCCACGGAAGCCGAATGGACACGTGGTGCTGTCCAGGAGATCAAGTGCAGCCTCTGCCCCGACATCGAGCTGAGGAAGTGGGGTGACTTCAGGCGCCACGGTATGTACTCAGAGGTGCACCCTTTGAAGATCCACATCTGCGGTCATTGTGGTGACTACTTCGCACGCCCGGACTCGCTTGGACGGCACTGCAATCAGCGACCCCCCGAGTGCCGCAGCACCACACCAATGAAGGCCGCGATGAAGCGCAGGGTGACGCAGAACACCCATGAGGAGTTCTTGGGGAAGCTAGAGCGGGGTGAGGACATCGAGGCTTCATTCTTGGAGATCATGAAGGAAAAATTTCCCGACTCCTCAAAGAAGCAGCCTCGCGGCAAAAAGGAGCAGGGTAGGCCTAACGGACGCTAGTCAACGCAATGCTGTATATATGACTTGTGGGCTTACCGTTTTCCGGTTGTTTGCTTCTTGCTTCTGTTCCGTTATGTGCTAGCCCTGCTGCAATGCGAAGTCCTCATGGTGCGGTACCATAGAAGACCTTCCCTGTTTGATTTGCTTGGTAGAGTATACATCCTGAAGGATTTCTAGATCTGCCTCCAAAATAGTGTCTCAATTACGCACCATGTCTTTTCCCCCTCGCCTCGCCCAATCTTTCCAGCAGCCTTCCTAAACCATGAACACGAGACAAGTGTAAAGAAATAAAGGCAAGGGTAAAGGGGACAATCGATCGATCGATTGATGACCGCCGGATTGAGCGTGATCCTCGCTGAAAACATGTGTCAGCCTCGGCATAAATTCTCTCACCATTTGGCCTTCGATCTAACACGCACAAGTAGTGTATGTACGTCTGCTGTACTGTAGACGGCCACGCGCGAGACCTTGCTGGTGCCACTTTTGCCGCTAGGTAGATTTAAATAGGCACGCCACTGGCATGCCCCCACATCACGCGATATTGAGAAGTAAATCGGGGAGGGGGACTCAGATAGGGAGGGAAAAGGAAGAGATGGGCAAGCGATTAGCGAGAGTTTCAAGTTAGCCGCGGCAGAATAATTGAATGTCACGGTCGCGGTCCGTTCCCCTTTGTACCTCTGTCACTCGCTCTCTCAAAGTAACAACCGTGCCACGTGGATGCACAAGTGAACCTCTTGATTTCATCGTAAGGACTTGGAGGCCTGTTTAACGGCCAGAGAAGAATGAATATTTTTTCTCGGTTGACGCTTTGGCTGAGCGGGGAACACGCGCCCCGTACTACAGTACTAGTACTTTGTCCAGCATAGGCCGGTCCCACTCTTCGGGTGCATGTTTCGCGCGTGTCAGGGACACATCCAAATGACAGAAGGCTAAGGGAGAGATGCCACTTGCGTGAAACGTTTTCGCGATGTAGTCAGGCGGTTTTGCAAGCGAGCCACACATCTTTTCAAAGTGTCTGGCAGATTTCGCACGCCCTGGCACACCACTAGGAACGGATTATTTGACTAATTGACACCACAAAGCACGTCTAGTTGCATCCTCGATGCTAACCCCACTGAGAGACCGAGGTTTAAGGAACCCGGTAAGAGGATGCGGAATCTGCTGGCCGTCTCGCATCATTTAGCAAAGTTGTTGTCTTACCCACCTACAGTTGAGGAGTCTTAGGTCAGATATATTCCAAAACGGAAAGACTATCGATACAGTACGTCGTTAGCTAGTACACGCATTGGGGCCAAACGTAATCGATACAAAGTAACTATGTAATGTCCGTCACAATAAGTAAGTATGCCAGGCCAAAGCTCGCCAAAACAGCGACTTAGACAGTCGGGGTGGCACTGGCAGCAGATGCAGAGGTGAAAGAAAATCCAGGGGCGGGAGTGATTGCCGCGGAAGGTGAATTGAGGTCGATGATGCTCGGGCTTGACCCCGCGGCGAGGGACGAAGCCTGTATGTTCGCGCCAAAAACGGAAGGTGAGGACACAGAGACCGGAGGTGCAGAGGATGACGCAGCGGCTATCGACCCTGGGGAGGAGCCGATTGCTTGCGACGGGTTAAAGGCGGGAGCGGACGAGCACGTGTTACCTGACACTGTCACTGTGGCGGTGAAAAGCAACATGACGGTCTTAACACCATCCGCGCCCGTGGAGCTGAAGGTGGATGTGCCGTTCGACGCGCCGGCGATTGGGGTAGAAGCAGAAGACGGCGAGGCGATGTTACCACTGACGCTGACACTCGCCAAAGAACTTGCAGTAGGTGTGCCAGAGGAGGACAAGGGAGTAAAAGAGATGGCACTGGAAGACACAATTCCACCGAAGCTGAACGTGCTCGTGGGGGACGAGGAGCTTAACTGGCGCCTGTTCAGGTTGATGACGGATGGAGGAGACTTCGGCGCATTGAGATCGATAACGGGTGGAGAAGCTGCGTTTGGGTTGAGATCGATGACTGGAGGACTACCGGGACTGCCTGGAGAAATTATTTCGTGAGCCCATGCAAGAGGAATATCAGTATCACGACGCACCTGCGCAGGGAGCGCTAGACCTGGGACGTGGTCGGTCAGGCATAGACGGCGCAGGCGCAGATACAGCTACAGCCGCAAACAGAGAGAGCAGAAGCAGCACTTTGGAGAGCATGACGACAGATTAAAATAACAAGAAGGTGAGCACCGGGCCCAAAGAGCGTCTAGCTGAAAGGAAGAGAAGAAAGCTGTTAGCCATCAAGACAGACGAGCCTCTTTATAGCGAAGGAAAAGACAAGGCTGAGGAAATAAGGGATTGGATAGAACAAGAGTCGGGGATGTCGGACAATGCCGACTATGTTCTTAGTTTGAATGTGCCTGATCCTCTTTTTGCATGTTGCGTTACACGCGGTCCCTTAGTCCTGCCTTGTCCTCCTTTTCGAAAAGAGCGATGTCCCAATCAACCGTCGAATTCGTGAGTATTTCATCTTTCATCTCTTTCGAGGAACCTGTGCCGTAGTCCTGTCCGGGTCACTCACTTCTATTCCTCTCGGCTGTTGCAACGTCGAGATCTGTTCTAATAAATATAACGGGGTTAGAATAATGTCCTCTATGCCCCTCTCTCAGAGGTGGACCCCCAAGTTCAAAATATCATCGATAAAGAGACATGGCGGCAGTACTCTGGTCTCGAGCTCATCGCATCGGAGGTGCGTGTGGGTCCTCATGGGCGATTTGTGCTCTGACTTGCCATGGGTTCTACCATGGGCCACGTAGAATTTAACTTCTCGCGCAACGATGGAGGCGAATGGTTCGATCCTGACCAACAAGTACTCTGAGGGTCTACCCAATGCGCGTTACTACGGCGGTAATGAGTGGATCGACGAACTCGAGATCCTCTGTCGCAAGCGAGCATTGCAGGCATTCCACCTTGATCCTACCGTCTGGGGTGTTAACGTTCAGCCCTATTCTGGATCGACGGCCAAGTATGTGTATCTCTTTTTCGTCCTACTACGTAATTCACCCGAGACAAGCTTTGCGGCATTGACCGCGTTAATACAGCCGCAGGATCGATTGATGGGCCTTGGTTTACCTGATGGTGGCCATCTCACTCACGGGTACTATGTAAATTCGTTCTCACGTCTCAAAATTACGTCCATTCATTCCATATAGACAGCTAAGAAGAAGATGACTGCGTCATCGATCTATTTCCAATCATTCCCATACGGGCTAGATCCTGCCACGCAACTTATTGATTACCCTGCCCTCGCCTCACAGGCGCGCATCTTCAAGCCACGTCTCTTAATTTGTGGCGCTTCTGCATATCCTCGTGATTGGGATTACGAAGCACTTCGCAAGGTTGCCGATGAGCACGGGGCATACCTGATGGCAGATATTGCTCATACGTCAGGTCTCGTCGCCGCTCAAGAACTTGCGGACCCCTTCAAATACTGTGACGTCGTGACGACAACAACGTAAGTGTCGGCTATTTCTCGAGACTCGCGAGGTGTCTAAGCAGAACTCTCATAGACATAAAACACTTCGTGGTCCCCGCGCCGGTCTCATCTTCTTCCGCAAGGATGGCGAAGGCCGCCAAGACATCGAGAAACGCGTGAACGATGCCGTGTTCCCTGCGTGTCAAGGTGGACCCCACAATAACACTATCGCGGGTATTGCAACCACGTTGCTGCAAGCGACGCAGCCAACATGGAAGGCATATGCGCAGCAAGTGATTAAAAACGCACAGGCGCTTGCGGATGAGCTTGTCAAAAACGGGTATAAGCTCCAGACGGGTGGAACAGACAATCACCTCGTGCTCTGGGATCTTCGCCCGCTCAAACTGACCGGGTCCAAGATCGAGAAGATCGGAGACCTCGTCGGCATCACCATCAACAGTACGTTTTTTCCATGCATCCTTCATTCCTCTAATCCCATTTGTTTTTGACAATGTCTCTCAGAGAACGCCGTGTCGGGCGACGCCTCCGCACAAGTGCCCGGTGGCATCCGGATTGGTACAGCCGCTTTGACCTCACGTGACATGCGCGAGGACGACCTCCGAAAGGTAGCGAACTTCCTCCACCGCGCGGTGCAGCTCTCGCTTTTGGTGCAGAAGGAGTCTGGAAGTAAGTTGCTGAAGGACTTTGTGCGTACCGCAACTGTACCTGGGGAGGGCAAGGTCGGTGCACAACAAGTCACGCAACTCCGTAGGG
>QFEZ01001070.1:0-33290 GCA_003316425.1 Russula lepida
GACTTTTTACCTCACTGCGCTTCAACAATAGGATAGGCAGGTAAAGAGACTATTATGGCACACGAATGAATAGGAGTTGCCGACAGAGTATCGGCAATCAACGCGTGTAGAGCTACCGAGGCACATGTAGCGTAGGCAGCTATAGGCAGCTATTAGGCAGCTGTCCGAACACCTCGGGAGCTCATAGGGAGCGACTAGAAGTAGTTTAAAGCAATAAGATATATTGGAGCACTCGGCAGCGCTCAGTATCTACTACTATGTACAGTATAAGTCCGGGAGCCGATCCATATCGCTAGAGCGGTCTGTCTCAACACGTACCATATTCAATCGGCAGGCTGCCGATGACGTCCCCAAAAGCCCCTCCTTAGCAACGCGGAAAAATGTAAAAAATTCAAGTTCGAAGAATGTGCGATGCATTATGGAGCTGGGGGATTACCCGGATTAGCTAACTTATAGTCGACTGACATTCAGTTCTGTCCTTACCCATAGCTCTGGCGGCCCATAATTCATGAAAAACCCATACAATTTTGTCGTCTACTGACTTTGGTTCCAGGTTGCCAGGTGCCAGGTGCAGCCCGTGCAGGTGCCAGTGGCAATCTGTCTGGCCAGAGGCCCACAGGCACGGCTAGCCTGAGGCTAGGACAGGTTACCTACAGTATATGCTGCTCTCTCCGAGTCCGAGTCTCTCGCAACCCATACTGATTACTCTGTATTAATAACTTGTCGCTGTCTTTGAGGCTTGTGTCGTATAACACAACGTTTTTACCGGAGGAGTCTTTTTTGTCGACACGGACGCATATGTGCTTGTGCCAGGCTGCTGTTGCTGTTGCTGTTGCTGCTGCTGCTGCTGCTGCTGCTGCTGCTCGAAACGGTGTCTCTCTCTCTTATGGGGATTTGAATTTTGAAATCTGTCACTGTCGGATATGGTGTAATGGCTAACATTACCGCCTCTCAACTCTCTCAAGGATCTTCGGTCCAGTACAGTACAGTAGTACGCGGTAGCTCGGGGTTCAATTCCCCGTATCCGAATTGTCTTTTTCCTCTCTGGTTTTTGTCCCAGGCCCTTTTTGCGGCCGAGTGAGTGTCTGAGTCCTGCCAGCTCTTTTTATTTTTAATTTTTTTTACCGATCTCTCCTAGTATGAACGCATTCGCCACCCATGCACCCACTCTCGAGTCGGGCGTTTCGGAAATGCATTTCTGTGGAATAATTCCTTCTACCGTAATGACTCGGTGAACGAACGAACGCATCCGAGTCCACAAAAAGAGTACGATGTAACAATCCAGTCCAGTCATGGGACGCAATGACTGTGACCCCTTTGTGAAAATGAAGGTTAGGTCCACGGACCGCTATGGATTATGACAGAGTCAAAAGTCAAGTCGACTGTACTAGTACTATTGCTCTTTGTTCCTAATGCACTGTGTTCAGCATGCTACAATGCCACGAATTGAACCCCTTATATCATCACGACTTTCAAGTTACATTCTAGGGAAATACTGTAATAGAGTACTGTAGCTGTAAAGTATACTGCCATGTCCATCAACGGTCACGGTGCCAGCAGTTGATTTCGTACGACTCGGACTCGGACTCGGACAACAAACGACGACGATAACAATACAGCAATAATTTGGGCCTTTTCCTCAGGGTCTTAGGTCTTAGCCAGGATAATATTGGAAGCCGGACATCGGACGCAATTTCAATTCAATTGGTTATCACGGTGACGGTGACGGTGGAGTCCCGCGGAGAGAGTCCCGTGGAGATATGGAGACATGTCTCCAGTATCGTCACTCGCCACTCCAATCAGGATCATCGTTGCGCTCTCTCCAAGTCATCCTCAACCCGAGACGATGGACTTGGACCGACCACCCTAGATTCGTCAGTGCAAGCACCGATAAGGCATCTCCCCTGTCGTGTGATGACTTACCACATTTATGATAAATCTACTTTCCAGTCACATCAAGGTGTCTCTTAGGCTGCTTGACGTCCCTGCACGACAAAACAAATTTTACGTCTATAATACGCTTGCGCCCACAGCTTAGCCCGTAGAACATCTGACTTGGCGAGGCACGATTGCGACAAACGCCGTTCTCGTTTGTATACCAACGATAAACCCGGTCAAGAATGGAAGGGCTCTGACTTGGGACCAGGACATCGTCTGCCGCTGGCCAAAGTGTCAGTGTGAAAGGGCCATATAGACCCCGAGAGAGATCAAAACTGAAGTTGGTCATGGGCACGACAGGCACTGGTAGTCCCGCTGGCAATTAAAGACCATGACGAGGAACGTTCGTCATCCAGTAAGGTGCTGACGTTGAGAGGCTTCGTAGCTGAACACGACCACGACCTGGACACGATAATCAAGCCGTCATTCATACTACGCCCTACCCCTCTGCCCGGCGCTCGGGACCTCACATGATGAGCGTAGACCTCTATCAGACATATCCCCATGCAGTAAACCGTGTTCAAACAACCCAGAAGCCTAGCCCATTGTCCATTGGTTACAAATTCATTACATCCTAATCGGTCCTAACCCTATTCACATCTCTGGTTCCGGCGGCTCGTGCTCTGCAGGGTCCATCTCGCGCCCATCCCTGTCAAGTGGCCAGAACGTGTTCCTGAACAGACCCTTCGGGTCATATTTCTTCTTGAGTGCAACAAGGCGCTCCCAATTCTCACCAAAGGAGGCGACCACACGCGCAGGAGTCTCGTGTCGTCCGAGGAACTGCGCGTCGCACCATTACATATGAGAATTCTTACTTTGCACCGTGAAGAACTGTCTTACCGAGGGGAAGGCGCCGCCGCACGCCACCGATTTGATCGTTTCTCGAAACCACTGTGTCATAGGTAGAGAGGGAAGGAAAAATAGTGTGTCATATTCAGTGGGGGAATCAAGGAATTGGAGAAGATCGTACCTCTTCGGCGCTAGAAACGCAGCGCGGGTCATCGACACCCATTTCCCACTGGTGCAGGGCGGCGATGGTGAATGCGGCCCCGCGCTGCGCCTTTGGAATGCACGTCCCTTCATAATCGACGATGGCACCACCCGAAAGTTCGAACAACCACGCTGGAAAAATGCTCTCAGATATCCGCACGGAATTTCTGAGGTAAAAAATTGAAGGCAAGGCGAGGTGGACTTACTACACCCGACAGGAGTGTCCGCAAACTCGAGCACGGTCTTACTGATCACCTCGTCTGGGAGGGAGCTGATGAGCGCGGAGCGGATGAACCACTGGTTCCCGCGCTTGCCGCGCAGCACCTGCGCAACGCTGTCCTGTTGGGTCAGGAGCGTCTTTTCGTGCACCTCTTTGAGCAGGCAGCTCTCGCCGCTCCACGAGCTGAGGGCCTGTAGATACTCAAGGCCCCGCTCCTTCGGACCGACGTAGCACATCTGGATTACCACGAGCGAGTCCTTGTCCGCAGGGCCGGCAGTAAGAAGCAGGTTTGCGTAAAGCTCGCGTGGTGCCCCTTTGACGCAATCACGGAAGTGCCGCAGAAGAGAAGGTGCTGTCGCGCGGTGGAAGCGGCTTCTCACGGGAAGCCATCAGAAGTTCACAAGAAATCTCAGAGATAGATAGCAAGGAAGACGCACTAAATCAAGTTTCCTGCAAAGACAACGGACACCGGGTACGCCCGCGCTTTGTAGCGAGTCGCAACGCAGAGTGCCGGACCAGCGCCGCGCAAACCCCACCAGAGGTCTCGATTTTCCTGGTCAGCACGTGCCCCCATTGCGGCGGAAGAAGTGACAAGAAGCCTACCAGGATACTCCTTCTCGTTCACGATGACAATTGATCCGTCTGCTAGAACTACCTCTGCTTCCACTAGATTGTCAATACTCAGACCATGCAACCTGCTCAGAAATCCGAATCCCCCGAGAAGCATCACGGATGTGCCGACGGGGTGAGCCGAACTACAATATCACAATCAATCCGCGGAATAAGGAAAGAGGTAAAGGCAAAAATTAATCAGAGGGCACGCGACGAGACAAAATGAAGTCAGAGAAGGTATACGCACAACGGAATATGATATGGCACAATACCGCCGTCCAGGGGATGTTCCGCCGTGAAAGTGTCGACGTCCTTCTGCCCTGTGCCAGCGCCAAAGGAAACGTAGGCGTGCGTGTGAGGCGGCACGGGCCTCGTTAGATGCGATGGCATTTCTCCTGCAAAAAGCGGATGCGCCAATAATGCTGCGTCGGAGTCCCAGGTCATAGTCGTCCCAAGTGACACGGGCGGCGAAACCCCCAGCATGGGGGATTCCGCATTGTCCATGTACGCGAATGGATCGGGGCGCGAGGGGGCAGTCTCGAAAGGCTCTGCATACGCAAATGGCGATGCAGGGGGTGCGGAGGAAATGGCCGGGACCGAGTGCGTCGTGCTCGACGGCTCCGGGGTCGTAGCGAGGGTCGCCCGCCCGTCCGAAGAGGGGGAGAAGGTGGAGAACTGAGAACTGGTCCCGGTGCTACTTTGGGACTCGGCGTTGAGACCGAAGGGAGACCTATCTGGCTGCGACGTGAGTGGCTCGTCAGCAGGAGGGCGCGAAGAAGCGGTAAGTGCGCTAGGGTTGAGGCCCAGTCTTGGGCGGCTGACTGGTAGACGACGAGGTTCCTCGCCAAAATTATCAGGTACTAACGCAGGACCAGTCAGGAAGTTTGCGACGGCAGCGGATGCGGCGCCGTATAACCATGCTGTTGGTAAGTCACCGGGGCCGAATACATTTTGCTTGGCATCACCCTCAGGCAGGCGCTTCTGTGGGGCAGGAACTAACGGGTCAGGGACAAGTTCGCCAACGCGAGCCTTGCCCTTGTTAACAGACAGAGCGATATCGCGCAGGCTGGTATACCCGCTGCCCCCTTGCTGGGGCGGTTCAATATCAATGTCCCGTATTTTGGATAGGTCGATGACAACGTCGCCATTGATTGCCCAACCTCCCGTGCCATACCCACCAGCCTTGATAGATGGCGAAAGTCCATGCTTATTGCAGAGGATAATTACCCTGAAAACATGTCAGGGGAAAAAAATTGTCAGACAGTAAAAAGGCATACTGCGAGACATCCTGTGCATCGAGGGGAAGTACAACGGCCTTCGAGGGATTCAAAACGTTTCCATTGAATAGGCGTGTATGCTCTTGAAACCTGAATGGATACAGAAGAAATGAGCACGATTGGTAGCTACAAATGTTTGCAATAGCATACTGATGATCACCACGACGGTAAACCTTCCCGCGGACAGTCTGGGTGAGCTCATCGAAGTGAGCTTGGTCAAGTGTAGGCAAGTCGGTCATTGTCTTGGTGATGCTGTCAATGGGGGACTGTTCGGCCAGCTGCATTGAAGCGATACTGCACGATAGCGAGTGGTAGAATACTCTTCGGTCTTTTATAATGCCACAGGCAGCACACGGCCCAGTGCTACCAATCTAAGTCCCCCGTAGAGCGGCCTCGACCAGAATTTGGATTTCCTCGAGGACCCTTTTCGTAATGGAACGCTGGCGTCCCACGAATCTCTTGGAGCACAGACCATTCCAAAAGAGCGTAGACAATACGAAGGCGCAAACCACCTGCTCCGATGGACAACACGTCTTACTAGAAAAGACACCGACAACGCGCTTGGGGGACCGTACAGCATCCAGGTATGTAGCTCGAGTGAAAAGCGCTGGAAATAGGACGTAAATAGGCTCCTGTGATGTCTTAAATGAGTGTCGTTGACGTGTATTATGGTGCGGCCGGAACGGCAAGACCACTTCAAGCGCGTCTTCCTCATTTTCGGCATATGGAACTGTGAGGGGTGACATTTGAAACATAGACGCCACCGCACCACAAGCTTTCTCGGCCTTGCCTTGCAGATATAGAAAGCTGAGCGACGATTAATTCCCGTGGGCGCTCCGTTTAAAGGTGGGGTGTATCCGAGTCGCCAGGCCAGGCCAGGACAGAGAGCGAGGGACGTACTGAAGTCCCTTGAATTTGAATCGGGGGCGCTGGACGATTCGATCGAGTGGTATGTTATTTATTACGTAATAATACACGATAGCGCTCAAAAGAGTTTTTCTGATGTCGCCTTTCTGGCCTCTGCCAAATCGCAAACCCAATGACGTCCCAATCCAACTCACACAGACTCTGACTTTCAAGCTTCGACTCATTTCTCAAACACATCTTCATTACCAACTTGTCTTGTCTTGTCTACTGGTCTCCCCCTCTCCCAATCTTGCCTTTGTAACTTCACTAGCAGTTGCCTGTGTGATGCACAGGCTTTCAGGAGACAGACACTGTCTCTCAACCCTTTCTGTGGGGCGAATCGAAATGACTCAAAGTGCATAGAATGAAGGGGAATGCTCGAGAGCAACCAGGAATGTATAACATCATCGTTTCAAAAACATGCTTATTGGACTCCCTCACCTTATAATATAGAAGATGTGACCTCTTGTCTATTACGCTCATTTCTGCCATATCAGTACACTGTAGGTCTTCTGTTCCAGCGATCCAGGCGACGTTGTCTCTCAAAAGACAGAGCACCATATTGGTAAAAATCATTACAGAGGAGTCTACACTATCAAAGTCCAAGACTCGGCGTTTGCTTATTCATGCTCGTAATCTAGTCACAGCTCGCTTTTTTAGGCGACACTGCCTCATCAGCGGCGAGCGCTGCAGCATGTATGTCAGGTTCCATGGTGATTGCCGCCTGGTCCGCCCGTCCACCAGTCATTGCAGCACTCTGGGCAATTGCAAATAGACTTCCGGGCTCAACGTTCCCGATTATTCCCTGGGTTATTGCGGCGATGCTGCCTTATGTGGTAAATGGTACACATTAGCCAAGGTTTAACGTGCGACGCGATTGAAGAAGGGGGAAGAGAGAAGACAAAAATTGTGTTTGTTCTTCGTCGTAGGCTTGGACTTACCTGCTATTGGCCCCACTGGCCCGAGTCCCAAACCAAGAAGTACTGGCGCCAGGATGGGCACAACAATCTTGTTTATGACGGTGCTAACTATATGCGACGCAGTTTCTGTAACAGTGGTGAGCGTTCGATGTGGTGCCAGTGACAGGGGCACAGTGGCTCTGTTGCCTGTGGTGCAGGAGTACAGTAGAACAGACTTACGACCCATTGTAACAGCAGGCCCAGTAAGTATTCGAAGACGACCAGGGTCCGATTAGACGTCAGGGATCTGGGGTGTCAGGATATTCCAGCGCTGTATCACATTTATATGCATGTTCCCCATCGCATGACTCAGTGTGCGGATCCCATTGCAAATGCGGTGTGGCACAAGCTAGCGACATGTAGTGACGCGAGCACCAGTAGCGGTGAGTCGTGGAGAATCACCGTTGTCGACCTCGATGACGGAAGCGATACCATCCAGCGGGAGCCGCTGGAGATGAGCTGCTTGTCAATTCTGTATCCAATTGCTCTCCGCTTTCCGACATAATGATTACGTCGTAAATTCCAAGTTGGATATCTCCATGGGGTTTAGCACTAATCTACCAGTTCGATGTGTGCCCAGATTTGATTTGACGGGTTTGACGGTGGTGGTGGTAGTGGTGGTGGTGAGCGCCCATAGGTGCCCATCGCCCCGCATTGGGACTACTGCAAACACCACGCGACATAAAGCAAAGTAGAACTCGAAGAGAAGAGAAGAAGCGGGTAAAGTGAGGTTAATGATCACCCCGGAGGAGAGAATCTGGAACGGGTTGACAGGGAGATCCGTAACCACTACTGTATAACTGTAAGCCTCATGGGTTTCAGAATAAGAACCGTGACTTGCACTTACAGGTTGCCCAGGAGTTGAGCGCCTAGGGCATAGCGCTTGACTATCAGGCGGCGCGATTTGTTTCTCACAGCGAGCCATCGATCACTGACAACTTGGATCATCAGTTACAGTATATGGATCCCTTGTTCACCCCAGGTCACAGGTAGAATTCAAAGTTCATCACGATTCTCCCATGGGGATCTGATATAAGACAACAAACAAACAAGACAAGTGTAAAAGCGTAGACGGGATAATACAACTCGGGTAACTGGAAGTCGCCGTTATCCGAGTCCGATGGCGATCATTCCATGACAGTGTTCAGATGAGAACTGCTGCGACGGCACCAGCCGCACCCGCGCCCACACCGCCAACAGCGCTGACAACAGCTGGGATTCCCCCACCCATAGCCATGCTCTGGGCCGTTGCAAACAGGCTTCCAGCTGCGACGTTACCGATACCGGCTTGCATTCCAGCCGCCAACGAGCCTATTAGTTCCGAGGGCTTAGATGTCACTTCAATATTAGGACGGGTGGGAACATACCGGCAATAGGCCCAGCAGCGCCGAAGCCAATGGCACCCAACACAACAGGGGCCACGAAGGGGGTCAGGGCGACACCGGTGGCGGTAGTAGCTGTGCCGATGGCTAGAGCTGTCAAGACTAGGTCGCGTTGAGCACAGACTCGGCTGAGTAGATAACTAAAAAATGGGCGCTATTGTGGCACCGCTACTTACGACCCATTGGAAAAAGAGATGATAAGTAGGAGTTAGGGATAGCACCTGGAAGATGGTGAGGAAATATATGCGGTCAAAAGATGTCAATAGGGAAGGGAAGAGAAAGAGGGAGGTAGGGGGAGAGAGTCACGGAAGGACTTATATATATAAGTTATGAGTCATGTGGGTGTGTTGAACTGTACTTGTTGAACATTTGGACATTTACGTGAAATTTCACGTACTCCTTCATGCGAGGTGGTGACTCAACGTGTATTTCCCTGTGCGTCTTCTCGCCCCTTCTCCCAGTCTCTTCGTGTTTCCTCGTGTATCGATTGATGTTCCGGTAAGAACTCATCATTTATACGATAACGAAAGTCGAGGCTGCTCGTCACACGATTGGGCCCGTGTAAGATGGTTCTTACACTTCTCACTCCGATCGTCGCTCCCCATCGGTGCTCCCCATTCCCCAATGTCGTGCTCCCCAAGAAACGGTTATCACATGTCAAAGCTCCAAGCAGGATATAAGGACTGGACTCTTGACCTCTGTACGGTATCGCTCTTACCACTGCTCTTACCCACTACTAGTTGTCTGTCTTTACCCTTTCCCAATGATGAGCGATTCATAACGCTGTTCACGCGTGTCACTGAGTGTTGGTTGTCACACCGGACATCCTTCCAGCCCGGAGCGGCCCGCCAACCCGCTCGATTCTCAACCACAACCATGCATCTGATTTTCTTTGCACCGACATTTTCTTGCATTCCTAGTCATGTTCCCTTCTGACATGTTAACTACAATATTGCAACAGTGAGGGTATTGCATAGTGGTTCTCTTTAAGTCCATGACCTCTGCTGTCGCTAACACTCGGGATGTACAGTACTAGTATGTCCCGAAACGATAAGTATCCAACCACCCCACCAATTCACTGTGAATTGGATCGCACATGACCATACTGTTTACCATTTATAACATACATTCGACCGAAGTGCGTCCAGATGGTCACGTATAGGTCACAAGTCTGTGAAGTGAAGTGAAGTGAAAGCGTTCATTGCACGAGGCTGATTTGGCTCGATCATATCGGGAACATTTCCCCGTCCACTGAGGTCCAGATGTTGGAACCTATACTAACGGTGTCTGCAGTAGCGCTCGCTCCTAGCATGCTTTGGCCCACGACAGTGGTCGTTGCCTGATCCTCCATAAGGTCCTCATCATCCGGGACCGCACGAGGTGCAGTCGCGCCAGCTGCAGCTGCGCCAGCACCAGCGCCCAAGCCAGCACCGACAACCGCGGCAACAAGATGAACTGCTGCTCCCGTGGTTATGCTGTGAGCCACTACGAACCCACTTCCGGCTGCAACTTTAAAAAAACCAACATGGATCCCGGCTGCTATCGTGCCTGAAAGTTCTCGAAGTGTTAGATGATACCTATTCACTGGTGGACTTGCAGAGGAAGCTTACCAACGACGGGCGCGCCGGCGCTGACGCCAAGGATATGCAGGAGGGCAGGAACTGCGACAGGTCCCAAGGCGCCACCGACAGCAGCAGCGCCAGCAACAGCCTTTATGACTCGACGTGTTCGGCCTGAGTATGATAAAATTGTTGAGCACAAACTCAATTGAGTGGACTACTAGTCGTTACTCACGGTTACTTGGCATCGGAGAGTATGTGAAAACGAATTGACAAGGACTCGGATGGGCGACAGATGGTACTTGGAAGAACTTGAGAAGGGCTTAATGGAGGGTAGGAACCTGAGAGGTTTGCGTGAGGTTTACTGCCGTGTCACACGTGCCCAGACCCATGCGCCATGCCCACGAGAGCAGCCCCGTTTCTTCTCAAAGTGGCAGGATTGGACGGATATACGGGTCCATTGGGAGAGAGGGGGGGCAAGGACTCTCGCAAGTAATGACAACTTGGTCCGCGGGTTCATTAATGGCAGTTCAGTTATCGGGAGCTGTCAGCGAAGCATGGAGATTGAGGTGATCCTGCTGGCCTGGACAGAGATGACACGGCTGCACTGGATCCTGGCAGGCAAGGCGAAGACATGGCACACGGCATTGAGTACGATAACGACCAACTTGTGGAGGTTCAAGTTCAAGTTCAAGTTGCGTGCCGCGGGCCGTTTTAGCGCCGAACCTGTGGCCCCCAGCAACCTGAACTTCACCGTCTCTTTATTCGTCGTAGCTCCTGTAACATGCTACTGTATGGCTGTATCCTCACCCGTGTGTCTTCCGACGCGTAAATTGCAACTTTTCATCATTAACTATCGATAAAGAACATAACCGTGCCACTCGACCTGCCAGTGTCACGCTGTAAATCGGATTTCACATTGACCGTGGTATTGGGACTCAATCATGTACACAAGAACACCTGGCCGTTTTCGCTGGGGACCGGATGACAACCGAAATGCCAGTGGTGGCACTTATTCTTGCGGATGTCTGCAGTAGCGCTCACGCCTGCGCCTACATTCACGGCAGCGGTTGGGCCCCGTGCGGACAACACCCTCATCACCTAGACCCTCACCCTTCACATCCTCAGGAGTGCCATCTTCACCAGCTTCGTCTTCATCAGCCCGGTCCTCCCTGTCTTCATCATTCCCGCCCGCACCAGCTGCAGTTGCGCCAACGCCAGCACCCACGGTAGCGCCGATAGCCGTGACAGCGGCAGGAACTGCTCCACCCATGGCTATGCTCTGGGCTACAGCGAACGCACTTCCCGCTGCAACGTTACCGATACCGGCCTGTATACCGGCTGCTAACGTGCCTAGTAGTTTTCGAGGGGGTTAGATGCTTTTGCTTGGCCTAGGAGGGGACTTACCCGCAACGGGCCCAATGACACTGAAGCCAAAAATGCCCAACAACGCAGGGGCGAGGACGGGTGTTAAGGCGATGCCGATAGCAGCACCTGCGACGGTACCGATGATTCGACGCGCGTTGGCTAAAGAGCGATTAGAACATTGAGCATTTCAGGTGGACGGGCGTCTATGTGGCACCGTCACTCACGATCAATCGACATCGCGGCGTAAGTGAAATTTGACAAAAGAGCACTTTGGATGATGGAATAGAGGATATTCAAGCAAAAGATCAAAGAGGGAGGGCTTGGGGAGAGCTTGACTTGTGGTGGCCCGGGCAGGAGAGATGTATAAATGTGTGTATCACCGCGATCTCCTGCCGTTTCACACGTGGTGAAGCTCAAGCGTTGTGCCCACGAGAGAAGCCGTTCTTGTCTTAAAGTGGCATGGCTGAACGGTAGACGGGTTTATTGGAAGAAAAAGGCGAAGCATATGCATGTCGCAGATCCTGAGAAACCTCGTTCGCGGGCATTCGACGTAAAATAGCGCTGAAGGAGCGGGTTTATGGTACATTGATGGTGATCCCGTTATCGGCAGTTGTTAGCGCAGAGGGGATCAAGGCGATTCTACCGGGACTGGCAGGAAGATGACAGCAATGAGGTATAAACCAGGGATAATTCGATTATCGTATTCCTAGGTACACTTGTCATCACCAGAACTTGAAAGCTTGAACTTGCCGACCGTCCCTGTAAGGTGCAGAGTAGATGGAAGAGTCATGATTGCTGGAACAAAGCTCCGTAAACACTGGTAACCCTGCAGCAATTTTTTTCAGCTTGTATGAGATGAGCTCATATGAGCCCAAAAAGCTGGTAAAGTTCACATAAAGTTCATAAAGCCCCAAGGGCCAAAGCCAACCAGTAACCTACATTTCACCAAAAGCTGCCTTTGGCCACCACAAAAAAAGTTGAAAAGCTGTAAAAAGACATGAAAGTGTAAACTGTCCAAAAAGTCCAAAAGTCAAACCGTTTTTGTACAGTTTGCTGATGAATGGCCCACTGGCATTTGAAAAAAAATCGAAAACCACACTTGAAGTAATCCATTAATTTTCGTGTTCCCAGCTTAACCATGTGGGGATTCCTCGGGCAGGCTCAAGAGCCGTCCATCCAACCGCGTGTGAAGTACACGAGGTGAGAGCTCAATCGGTTACTGTAAAGGGGAAACCAAAGAGACGATGTGTCTCATACGCGAGACGACTTCAGGCACATCATTGTTAAAACAACAGTGTGGTAGGGGAAAGTAACCAAAATGGTGCTCTGGCCCCGTGAAAGAGTGTGTGGTTTGTTGATTGTGTTGAAATGGTGCATGCTTAAGCGACGCAGCCTCGCAGCCTGAGTCCCATGTATAAAAAACACATCATCCATCCACCGCACTTGCTCTACACAATCTAATCATTACCCACCTACTTTCTACTCCCACATTAGCCCCGATTTTTTCCATCCACTCACCTCCCCACAACACATCATGTACCCCTCCGACTTGCTCACTGACATTGCTGCCCTCCGGCCCGATCTCTTCGAGAACATAACGGATTCTTCGAACATGTCCGTGCCAGAGAGCATCCATGGGGATATGATATCCCCACCTGAATACCTCACCACTGCCGACTCCGATATCCCCAACTTGAACGGTGCCAGCAATGATATGGCACTTACGCCTGCCCCTGCCACATCGATAAACAGTTCTACAGCCCAATCAAACCACGCGTACACAGTGAGTAAGCAACGGTTTGATCATCGGTCTTGACTTACCTTGCTGCATCGCAGAATGTCCCTCAGTCTTGGCCCACGCTGGCCCAAGGTACGCCCCGCTCTTGCTACTGTAACGACCTCTTGTGCTTACCGGATGCGAAGTTCTCTTCGATATGAATTCCCTCGCCACCCAGTTGGCGAGTGACCCCCACTGGACGGGGGTGTCTCCGCATGCCGTTAACTCGGCGGCCACGACACCCAATGTGAGTGTGAATGCTACGGAGAGAGGAGCTCCTTACTCATTTAGTTTCCTTAGCCTGTTGTGAGCCCGAGTAGCTCAACAACTTCGCCTGCAGCCCAAGATGAGTGGACTTGGAATTCGGAGGCAGGGCAATTCACCAATGCCATGCCTTCGTCGTCGTCCGGCTATAGCAGCGAAGCGGGAGTGGGTGCGCCAGGGTATGGCATGAATTTTTCTGGGAGTAACACGTGAGTATCTTTTACTGTCTCGCCTTCGATATAACAAAGTGGCTGTAGATATCCCATAGAATGGACTGCACCGGCCTGGCCCATTCCAGGAAACGTCGTGGAGGATAAGACGTTGACCACCACGCCCACCCGGGCCAGTGGTAAACGTCGCCACGACGATGGCGAAGTGGCCCCGGTGGTGACCAACAGCCATGAGAAACCGCCCCAGAAACGAGTTAGGCGCGGCCGGGAAAATGGGATCCCGAAAGCGGCGCGGTCCACACCTAGGACCCGCCGCAAGCCTGTGGCCAGGATCCCGAAACAAGAAATGAATGGAAAACCCAAGGAGGCAGGACGCGGAGCGTGGAGGCTCGCGATCCCAGATTCGCAGGGAATTCACCATCAATCCCTGTTGGGACCAAGTCTCCAGCAGGGGTGGGCGGAAGAAGCTGCGGACGGACAGCTGATCTGGGTCGAGGGGAGAGTGGAGGAAGTAGCGCGCCATACTGATAGCACAGTTCAGCAGCAAGAGGAAGCACAACAAGAATACTTCGAGATCCCAAGAAATTTCAAGCCGGAGTTCAAGGCACTACTTGCAACGCAGACTGACTTGGCATGCGGGACGGTTCGCGAGATAAAGTGTCGGCTTTGCCCCGACGCCAAGTTCAAGAAGTGGGGTGATTTCACGCGGCACTGTAAATGCTCGGAAATACATCCACTCACGATCTACTTCTGCAACTATTGCGGTGATCACTTTGGCCGCAGCGACGCATGCAGACGGCACTGCAATCATCGACCAGCCGAATGCCTCCAAGTGGCGCCCGAAGAAGCTGATAAAAAGCGTAGAGTGATACAGCAGGCCCACGACGAGTACATAAAGGGGCTTGGTGAGGGGGACACCAGGTGGTTTTCCCAAATCATAAAGGAGAAGTTTCCCAGTTCCTCAAAGCGCCCCTAGTGCCATCAGAGGAGTAGAGTTGGGCGTCGTAGACGATTTGCCTATCTGATGTACTCTTGGCCTGTTGTAGTGTTCCGTCTTTCTTGCTGCACTGTTGTAATTATATATATCCTGAGTGAGAAATTTCTTTAATCCGTTCCAAACCAGTGTGTCGATTACGCACCCCTTTTCTGCCTCGCACGTCTCAACAATGAAAATGTGCCAAAGTGAGTCGCATCAGCTGAAAAAAAAAAGATCAGAGGAATAGTGGACAATCAATCGATTGATTGATGTGCCAGATTGGGTGTTACCTTGCTGAAAACACACCGCCTTTCTCACCACGTCACCGCAACACCCTGGAACTTGCGAAAAAGTGGGCCGTTTTCTGACCACTGGATCGGAATGTTGAGAATGAGACCTCTTCCACACTAAGAGCAATCACACATTGTATATGGCCACGTGCGAACGTTTTGCTGCTGTCACACTGGGTTTACGCAGGAAAGCGTCGATACATTTGTAGAGAAGAAGGAGCTAGGGGGGAAGGGATGGGAGAGAAAAGGGGTAGAAGATGACGGAGGGGAGATTAGCGGCGTCATGGGTCATCCAGTCATGGCGTGTCGGCGCCTAATCGCCATGACCTTTGGACCGTTCGATAATACAGCGCTTTTGAATCCGTAACAACTTTTGGGAACACGATGAGCTCTGATTGTTTCGAGCTATTAACCCCATGGAGTAGCAAATCGCCTCATTGCCGCCTTTCGGAGGAACCGGGGTTGTTCCGACTTTTAATTTTTACTACGCACCTTCAAGTTCTGTCGTCGTCGAGGTACACAATCTGAAGCGTAGACTCTCACGGAAAGTCGAAAAGTTGTTTTTTGGACTATATATCGACACATGATAGACTTAACTTGAGCAGAGCAACTTGATATCCGGAGAGTAATTTGGGATGATACGTTCCCTATCACGGCCATCGCCGCCGCTTTCCAATCCTGCATCGTCCTGTCTCTGTGTTTATCCTCCTATTGTAGGTTACGCGCTACTCGGCCCCGCTGCCCTCCTGCGCACGGGCGAGAGAAGATACGACGACACCTTCGAACGTGCCAAACATGGCCATGTTGACAGGTACGGCGCGTAAGAGTACTAGTTGGGTTAGGCACGGAACGCGCAGTCAGTAGCTCATGCCATTGAGCGGATAAGGAATCGAGGATGGCGTCTGGGGGCGAGACTTGAGAGGGTCGGTTTGAAGATATACATGTACATCACGGTATGTAGCGCCGCGTCACTGTAGGCTCGAAGCTATACCATCTTTGCTTGAGGGCCACATAGGTGCTCAGTTCTTAGCGGAGGCTGTGGCGGTATCAGATACTATCTACTATCCTGAATCAGTCACATTCAAGAATAAAAGAAAAGGGCCACAAAGTGCAAAGGAAAAAAAAATTGCTGCATGCAGTTACGGTGACCTGGCTGGGAATTCCGTTATGTCACATTCCCCAATTCATGACAAATCAAAAGCGAGACAGGTGAATAGGAGTATAGAGAGAAGATAATGATTAAAACAGGCGGGTCCGTTCTGATCTTGAATTCCGGCACCATATTATCCAGCTGGAGTTTGCGCCACCCCTCCACCACGGACAAGTATAATCGACGTCTGAGAAGCCGAAGTCGATGACCTTGAAAATACGAGACCACTTCTTTCGCAACATATTCCGGGGCTCGAGGTCCCTGTGCAGGGACCATGCAGCACACCTCCGCAAACAGGATAACTCTACCATACAAAACGTCAGCACAACCCTCTACGAACCATGGCGGGCCATACCTGTCTATAAGCGATAGCGACGTGAACTTCTCAAGGTAGGACAGAGATCGACCCTCAGAGAGAACGAGCGCTCGCCCACCACGCCACTTATACCGGCCATAAAGACGAGGGACTACCCATCCAGCGATACGGTTTAGCTTATTTTACGCAAGCTTCTCGTTGATGAGCTGGCGAATAAGCTCAGTCTTGTCTTTCTTCGGCACGGAGGCGAATTTGACCACGACATGGGATTTACTTGACGCAAACACCGTGGACCAACCCGCGCTGAGGTGGCTGTCAAGATGTACGAACGGGTGGTACTGCTTCTTGGCACGGTAAGAATAAGGCGTGTCGATGAGCGAGAGTCCCATTGGACAGGCACCAATACAGTTAAGTTTTCCGGAGCCTAGAGAGATTCGTCAGTACAACATGCGAAAGAAGAACGAATAACTGACGAACCTTGGACAAGACGGCCTTGTAACTCTCGTAATTGGTTTGCACCAGAGTCGACGCAGTTGTGCAGGTGATCCATCTCCCATCTGTCGCATGAGTTCCCCGACGAACTTGTCAAAGACCTTCGGGGACTTAGCCTCCCCAAGGACATTGAGCCCACCGCCCCACCGTCGATTCGTAACTGAGATCGGAAATCACTTGACTTGAGGTCGTGCGCTGTTCGGTTTGGTACTTCAGTTCCTTGGGCGTAATAGATGTCGAAGACTAGGTGGGAATCACGAAAGGACCTTTGCTCCTTTGTAATTCACCTGGAAGGTTTCACGCGCACATTGACCTCGTAATGTCATGAAAACCTCGTTGGGCATGACATTCCGACCTCACGGGCTCGCGAAACTCGTCCTTGAAGCTTGGACGGAGTACGAGTGATTAAGTATGGTAGCCAAGTCCTCGAGCATTTTAGTCGGCAAATCTTCGCACAGGTGTGCTTGGTGTGGAAGTCACTTGGGATCGTACAGTAGGGGACAGAAGGAGGAGTTTTTCGCGGGGGAGTTCTGTCCTCCTGTTTCATGGACTCGGCGGAGAAAACAATGGGTATGTTGATGATGGAATGTAGACTGAGACTTGCTTTCGTTACTTTTGTGTGTGTTTGTGTGTGCTTGTCAGCGATATTTGGGAACCCCTAGTCATGCCAAGTTCTCAACAAGACAGTCGTATGAGGTGATCCGAGTCTGTGGTTACCGTGACCCGAGTGGCTGTGCCCGGGTGATCCCGCTCAAGAATCTCAACTGGCTTGGCAAGCCCAAGCCAGCACAGCACAACCACCTACCGAATATCCATCAGCAAGCCTGGTGTGCGGGTGTGCAAAAAGAGAGTAACTGTGTTTGTCTTTTAGTGTCTCAATAGTGCGTTCCTCGCTTTTTCCATCTCTTGTTCTCATCCTCGGTCGTCTTTTGTAGCGCGATGCCAGGCCAGACCCACCATCCTTCTTACTCAACCTCTTCTCCTTATAGCCCCAACCCATCTTCATCTTCTTATGCCCGTCGCATGGCTCCAAACATGCCTCGAGGGACCCCACCATCATCCACCTTTTTCTCTTCGCGTCCAGATGGTGAACACGAAATGCAACCTATCCCCGACGCCGAGCGCCATTTCGGATACAGCACCTCCTTCCGGCGGCACAACAGTTTGCCTGGTCCTATTACCGACTTGGAGGGCATTCACTCCGCCGTGACAGAGCAAGACCCGTCCGGTATCTGGGACAGGTTGGTTGGTCTGGTCAAAGCTGTTAGACATGAGAGTAGCCCAGAACAAAGCGGCTACGAACACGCTCCCAAGGTGGCGGAACAAACGCTCTCGGCCAAGTACGCGAGCTACACCGCAGAAGTACGCTCTTATTTGTACCATACGCTCCAACGTTCTTGCTAACGAAACATACATTGATATAGGACGTTGTCTCCAAGTTTGGGAGCTCGGCCACGCATGGCTTGACCGCGTCTATCATCTCCTCGCTGCGTGAAGATCATGGCTATAATGAATTTTCGGTATCCGCTCCAGAACCCGCCCTCCTAAAGTTTGCCAAGTCATTTTACGAAAGCCCGCTCATCCTCCTCTTGTGTGGAAGTGCACTCGTCAGCGCCATCATGGGTAACGTCGATGATGCCATCAGCATCAGCATCGCCGTCGTCATTGTCCTTACGGGTGCGGTTTCCCTTCCTCGTTCGCGACTTCAAATTGAACTTGCCCCACACAGTTGGTTTCGTACAGGAACGACGTTCAGAACAGTCCCTCGAGTCACTCAACAAGCTCGTTCCTCACCATTGTCGTATCATCCGCGACGGAAAACAATTACACCTCCTGGCCAATGAGGCCGTCCCTGGTGACCTTGTCACCTTCTCCACAGGTGACCGTATTCCCGCCGATCTCCGCATTCTCTCCGCCGCCGACCTCGAGATTGACGAGAGCAGCCTGACGGGTGAAACCACGACACGGGGGAAGGATCCTGCTCCCTGTGCTGAGGGCACCGAGATGGCTGAGAGAGCATCCATAGCATATATGGGTACCCTGGTGCGGAATGGTGCGTGTTTCTACGCGTCTGTTGTCAAATAATTGATACCAACCATTCGTAGGCCGTGGTACTGGTATCGTTATCGCTACCGGAACGCAGACCGAGTTTGGCATCATCTTTAGTATGATGCAGGATGTTGAGGAGCGACGGACTCCGCTCCAGCACAACATGGACGAACTGGCGAAGAGGCTCTCCATACTCTCATTTGGAATTATCGGTGTTATCTGTCTTGTTGGTGTCTTCCAACACCGACCATGGCTAGATATGTTCACTATTGGAGGTGCGCCCACGGTTAGTGAGACTGAAGGATTAAAATTGATTTGTTACGGTTTAGTGTCATTGGCCGTTGCAGCCATCCCAGAGGGCTTACCAATCGTGACAACTGTCACACTTGCTCTTGGCGTGCTGCGCATGGCCAAGCGCAAAGCGATCGTTAAGAAGCTTCATTCGGTCGAAGCTCTTGGCTCCGTATCGGTGATCTGCTCCGACAAAACAGGCACCCTCACCCGAAATGAGCAAACCGTCACAGAGTTGTACACTGTCGACGAGCTTGTATCCGTTGACCCTGCCGCACCTGCTCCTCCGCCACATGTTTCGCCTGCATTGCGTAAAACTCTTGAAGTTGGCGCGTTATGCAATGACGCGAGCACCGCGCGTAATGAGGATGGCAACTATGTTGGACAGGCGACAGATGTCGCTCTCCTTAACATACTCTCTGTATTTGACCTCCCAGATCCCCGGCAGGTGTGTAGCTTATGATCTCTCCTCGTTACAGTATTACTGACTTGCTCCATTAGACCTTCAAACGCACCTTTGAACGCCCATTTAGTTCAAATACGAAGAGCATGGCCGTCTCCGGAACGCATTTCACCTCAAACTTCAATGTTTCCCATCTCAACGGGTCCGGACGGGAAATGTGCTATCTTAAGGGTAGCATTGATGTACTCCTCCCGCGATGCAAGTTCTACCACGTCGCCGAGGGCTCTACACCCTTACTCGACCAGACCGTGCGCTCCGGAATCACCAGCAAAGCGCAAGTAGCATCGACGCGCGGGTTGCGCGTTCTCGCGATGGCATACGGCAACGCCGACCCAATTGGGCCTTCACGCCCATCGTCCCCTATGCCCAACAATACGACCGATTCCACAGACAAAGACAAGTCAGCGAACCTTGTATTCGTAGGCCTTGTCGCCATGTACGACCCGCCACGTAAGGGCGTCGCGGATGCCGTCGCGCACTTGCAGCGTGGTGGTGTGCAAGTCATTATGATCACAGGCGACGGGGAAGAGACGGCGCTTTCTATTGCCAAATCCCTGGGATTGCGCGGCGCTACGAACTCAAATGCATGCTTGACAGGTGCGGCGCTTGACCGTATGAGCGCTGCACAGCTGAGCGAGCGCATGAACACCGTGAGCGTGTTTGCGCGCGTGAGCCCGAAACACAAGATGGCGATTGTGGAAGCGTTTCAGGCCCGCGGTGCGGTTGTCGCTATGACGGGGGATGGGGGTGAGTCTAAGTTCTCTCTCGACCCCTTTTTGGTATAGCCTTGTTCATCGTTGTTTGTGATGGAATTGTTGCAGTGAACGATGCTCCAGCACTTAAAATGGCGGATATTGGGGTTTCGATGGGCAAGAGCGGTACGGACGTGGCGAAAGAGTCTGCTGACGTCATCCTTGTGGATGATAACTTTAGCACCATCTTGCCAGCTGTGGAAGAGGGTAAGTTCTGGCCTCAAATCCCAATCATTAATCGATGATGCTCATTGACTTGATCCTCGGTCTGATAGGCAAGTCAATATTCCACAACATTCAAAACTTCCTCTCCTTCCAGCTCAGCACAGCTGCGGCGGCACTCACGTTGATCACACTGAGTACAATGTTCGGACTGAGCAACCCGCTCAATGCTATGCAAATACTGTTCATCAACATTCTCATGGACGGTAGGACCCCTCTTCCCTTTTTTAGTAGCTTTCCACTTGAAATGTTCTTCAGGTCCCCCGAGCCAGTCGCTTGGTGTAGATCCGGTTGATCGCGCCGTGATGCGCAAGCCACCGCGGAAAAAGGACGAATCGATTATTGATCGACGTCTCCGCATTCGTGTGTTATTCTCCGCGGCTATTATTGTCGCCGGAACACTATTCGTCTACTACTTTGCGCTCTCGGATGATAACATCATGTCGCGCCGTGACCAAACAATGGTATGCCCAGCCATCCTTACTACCCACCCCCCCTCCATCGGGGGCGACATTGTCAGGGAGTGGAGATCAGCCTTTCGAGATGATTTCAAGTGCGGCTGCAATGTTTTATTTCGTTTTTTTTTTTATAAAGGTGAAGGATTGCAGCTACACTTGAAATGGCCTTGTAGAGCGATCTCCCTCGCTTTTCGGCCCATTCCCTGCCAATGTCACCCCCAACAGATACATTCTCGTCAATTAGCGGTAGTACTCACGAAACCTTTTCCCCCCACGACTCTGGTGTGGCATAGACGTTCTCCTCCTTCGTTTTCCTCGACCTCGTCTCAGCGATCCAGAACCGCGGACTCGGATGCGGGCTAACCCAAAACAGAATGTTAATAATCACCGTGGGGATGTCGTTCTTATCGCAGCTCGCACTCGTATACGTACCCTTCATGCAAGCCGTCTTCCAAACCGAGGCCCTGCCCATAGAGGACCTATTCTTACTCCTCGCGCTTGCGGCATCATCGTTCATACTGCACGAGAGCCGTAGGCGGTACGAGCGTTCGCTCAATCAGCGCGAGACGTACGTCTATGAGATGGAGGAGCTCGCATGATCATCATGATTATGTTCGAATGACCGGATGACCACCGGATCTGCAAAACCCATGGTACCTGTGTAGACATCATGCATCATGCATCATGACCGGATGTTCATTCAATCACATGCATGATCCTTGGTATTCCCCAATTTGACTCGACGATCTTGGAGTATGGTATGGTACAGTACTATTCACGCACGGACGCACTTAGCTTAGGCTTTGATCCCGATCCACCCATTTCCCCCCTTTTTTATACCTTTTTCGTCTTTCTTTTGGTTTGGTGGTTGCGAAAGAAGGGACTCGCTCGCATGTACCACTGGTTGGTTCGGGGTAGATGTTGATACGAGGTGACAGCCGACCAGACTAAAAACACTTCCATTCCCATTCCCATTCCCATTCCCACTCCCACACCATACACTGATATGTATATATTGTAGAGGAACAAACCCGCCTTATGCCAAAGTAGTAGAAGTGTCATTTCTACAATATTTCCCAATATTTTCCACTTTTTCCCCCTTCACATTATTCATATATTACCCGAGGCTGGTCAATACTTTTTACTGACAAGATGGGGCATATGCACGGCTATTCTGATCATCGATCATTGTTGAAAGTTGAACACCTACCACACTTTCTCCGTCACTCGAGCGGTTATACAAATGAGGCACAACTTGAACGACTGAGATCTCGGGCCCGACTCGGGGTTTCTCAGTGCTTCCTCGTTTGATTCGCTTATAATCATCTCGGGTTCCAAAACATATCTGGCAAGTGTGTCAACTCACCTGCACGGAATCTTAAGAAGGGCGCACGACACTGGTGGATACGAGAAGACTCACAAGACCGCTGAAATAAAAGTCCTTAGCCGTCTTCAACTCTGCTTTCGTTGGGGGTTCTTAGGACAGAATGCATCATCTCAAATGGGAGGGGCAAGGATCTAACGATTGGAATTTGGTAGTAACCCGATATCGGCCCTTGCGAATAAATAGAATATATCATGGCCCACGCAATCTCGATGTAAATTATGTTCTGTTATGAGAGTGGCGGATTCACTTTGTGACAAACCAATTAATCGCCGGGACGATCCCGTCCACGAGATTATGGCATGGTGGTCACGACATACTCGAATTAACTATTGGCGAAACGCCTGGTCGCTTTTATCGAAAACACAGTATAACGTGGACAGAAGAGAAGGATCGGGATGCTAGCGTCATTAAGGTCCAGTGCCCTAGAGGGCAAACCACGGTCAAATAAAACTGCAAAACAAACGTATGGGGGAGAAGAGAGAAGGGGTATACGGTTCAACGTTACAGGATCACATTAGTTAGCCAAGAAGGCCCCCAAGACCCAGAACATTGATGAGAGCGCCAAGTTTAAGATTGAGTAGGATACTTGCGCAACCATTGCCGATGAGGAGAACGAGAAGTTCCCCGACCAGACCACCAACAAGCGCAAGGACTACGTCAAGAAGTCCGACGACCGCAGCACTATATTTAGAGTCAGGTATTCAGTAGCGTTACAAAACATTGACGTGTACAACCAAAGACTTACACTAGGTCACCTAGAAGAGGCCCTAGATTGGAAATCAAGCCGTGCACAATGCCAACGGATCCGAAGATAATCTGTCGCATACGAAAATGAGCGCAGGAGAGAGACAGATGCGGGGATAATAATGACCTTGAGATGGATAGCGATGAGCGTAATGATGTCAGACGTGCAGCCGCAGCCGGCGAGGTGTAACTCCTTAAGGGCCCAGGTGAGCTCCCTAACGATTACAGCAACCTCCTGGAACACAGGAGCAACACATGCAGACGTTGCATTGGCAGAGTCGACATAGTCTATGAAGGGGCGGTGAGCAAGAGTTAAGTAAAGCACAGAGGGATAGGTAGAACGGACTGAGAGGAAGTAGGGTCCTCTCGAGACGAGCATTAGCATGGGCAATAAGAGCCCTAGGGTCCTGGGGGTGACCCGCTGGGGAAGGGACAGCAAGAGCCAGAGTTGCGACAGAGATGAAGGTAAAGAGAGCGAGCTTGACAGGAGAGAACATGGCTACAAAAGCGAAGCGAAAGGAGTGGGAGCGACTCAAAGCCTGGGAGAGAGAGCAAAACGAACTGAGGTATTTTATAGCGTTTTTTTACAGCGAGATTATTCAAGCACGATTATCTGCTGAAGAATCGGGTGCCACGAAGGAAGGATAAAGGCGAGACAAGAAGTGGATTGAGCATGTCCAGAACAGGCATCTAGTATGCGGGATTTGGACATGGTGTCGAGTTAAAGCATGATAAGTAGCCGTTCCGGACAGAAGATGACATAGAAGCTCGCTCTGATGACATTTTTGAATGCAACACTCCGGTACGTGCACAACACAGGGGCACAAGGTTTGGTGCCCACATGTCGTTTACGTTTCCTCTACCAATATTGGGGACACAGCACAACCCAGAGCTACCGTAGGAGAGAAAGAGCCCTCGCAGGTGATGTGACATGAAGAAACAGGCAGGATTTGTTTCCGGTCTTGCCCAAGTTTCATAAGCCGATGTCGTTGTCACATTCCATCTGTCAACTTGAAGTCCGTTCGGTTGGGTGGAAGGTGTTGTCGCTTATCAAATGACACGACTGTCTTTCACTCAGAAGATAGGGTTTAGAGACAAGATCAGCGACAATTGACTTTGCGTATCCGCAATCTGTAGACTCGGACGCCCAGAGTCAGGGTGCACAAAGCGTACCACCAGTAGGTGGAGACAGTGGGTGAGGAACCACGGGACTACTCTACTGTATAGGGCGGGGAATACCGACTGCCTGCGCGGGTGCAGGACAAGCACAAGCCAAGACTCATCACGATGGCGTGATGGATAGGTGTTAACGGCCTCTATGAGCGATATGTGTGACAAAGGAGTGTCGGGATAGCAAGGAGACTTGACTTACTTGGTGGAGTCGGCAATATCCAGTTCCGGAGAGCCGACGGTGACAGGTGACACAAGTCGATTTGTCAGCACAGCAACGATCGGATCGACCACAAAACTGCCTGCCAGTGTGTGAAGCTGGTTTAGAGCGTAGAGAGAAAGACAAGATAACGGCATCAAGAGAAAGAAATCAGAACTCGTGAAGATGAGGAAACATCCATCACTCGCTGTACTGTAATCAATCACTCGGTAAACGCGAAAAGGGCGGCATATGATGAACGCGACACCCTTTCAGTGGCATCCTGAAGCTATCATCGCTTAGCCATTTATGCTTTGCATCCCATCACGCGCATCATTTGGAAAAATTGATGATACATCAGTGTATCAGGGGCTCCCTGTGCCCACCACCGCTCCGAATCGGGCTTGACCAGCTCCTTCCGCTCAAGGACCACGCATCCAGGCCCGGGCTACTGCAATCTGACCGCATGTGCAAACACGTTTGCAAGCAATACGAATACCGTACGTGTCCAACCTCTGTAAAGCTGTTTATCCGATGACATATTTAACCCACCGCATCTCTCGCTCTTCCTCTCGCTTCAGCCCTCGCTCGTCCATTACGACGTTCCTTCTCCCCTCGTCGTCGTCGTCGCATCCTTAGTCTACACTCGTCCATTTCCTCCGTGCCCCAGAAAAACAGCAACAACATTTGGACATGTCGTCGACGCACGTTTTCACAGTCCAGGTCAGTTGCACAGAGTATCTCTCACTCCTCCCTCATCGCGAGAGGATACAGTAGCTCTGATACCTTCACTTTTGCCTACACAGGACGTTTGTGCACGCTTGCACCTGAATGTAGCTCTGGAGACCCCAGTCTCTTCCAATAGCAAGGACACGGGCACGAAATCCGGAACGAGTGCTCCGCCTGTATCCCCCACTCAGGCTCGTTCCGATTCCAAATGCGACCCTCCCCTACACGTTTCCTTCGTGGAGGCACGTAGCAGCAACCAGAAAGTGGTGGCCCAATCCAACTGGCAATTCCCAGCCAGACCAACTACACCCTCCCCATTACCGTTAGATCGAGATACGGTCTACGGTTTCTGGCACACATGCGCGTCTGAAGAGGAAGAGTCCGGGACTGTGCTGTCCCTGGAATCGAGTTTCGATGGAGACATCTTCGGTGTCGGGAAGCGACCTGTCCAACGCGAGATAGAGAAGGACGGCTGTATTCGGCTTGTATTTGTAGAAGTGTGAAATATAGGCTCGGTTCTGTGTATGTGTACCAATAGATAAGCATCAATAGATGTGTGTATCACGACCAAGAAAAAACGATGATGTATGGACAAGGTTTGTTTACTACATAGATATAGGCAGTGTGGCAACGGTAAAACCTCTGTACATCGGTCGTCTCAAGACGAGCGGTCGATCCCTTAACGTGTCTTTTTATTCTCACCGACGTCGTCATCCGGGCTATCCACTAACCCCGTTTCGATCTCGATCCGGGCGTTCGAGCGCAAACGATGAATGAGGCTATCACCAAGGGCAGTCATGGGCGTCAACACGCCACCACCGGCCGCAAGGGGCGGAAGTTTGTCCAAAAGCAGCGCCAGTGCAGACTCGACCACCATGATGCCAGTGAGCAGCGTGCCGGGGTCTCCACGGCCTCTGATGACCGTTTTGGCGTATCGTGGTGATGGTTCATCGGATGCCGTCACGTTCACATATTTCATCCTACCGCGCTCAAGCGTGCTAGCAAACACGTTCGCCTCTTAGTCCCTGTCACTACAGAGGAATTAATCAATACGTACTGGTCTGCGGGCCCTGAGCCTGGCTGCGTCGCCAGACGCTTGACTAACCACCGTACCTGTGAACGTGGGAAAAAAAAAAGGGCATCAAAACGTGATGAGTATCGGCTCCAGTTGAGAGTGGAAATACTACGACACGTACAGGTGCGACGAAAGTGAGTGCAGCGAACATGAGCCCAATTGCTAAACTTCCTATGAACGCGACCAAGGTGTTCCCAGTTGGTATAAACTCGGAGTACGTAAACGCAGGGCCATAACACGCGAGGTCACGAGAAGCGCTCGCCCCACCACTACGCCCACTAAGCTGGGCTTCTCTACGCGCATACTCTCGCAGTCCCGCAGTGCGTTGTACGAGCGCGCGATTGATCCTCTCAAATACTGCGACGCAACCTACGATGCGCGAACCAGGGCCGAGGCGATATACGAGGGACTGGACGGGTGACCGTGCGCCGGGAACGGGTGAGAGCGACCAGTCGCAGGCGGATAACAGGAGGTGATTCAAGGGGACGTCTTCGCATGCTGTGATGAAAGACGCGATCGTTCCGCCTGGAATACCCCCACTTAGACCGGCAGAGGACGTGCTGGTGCCTAGTGGCGCGTTGCCAAGGGTTTTGGAGGCTAGGTGCACGCTGACGTCTGCTGGGACCGAGTCGACTCCGCAGGAGGGAACGATGATCGCGTGGGTTTTGTTTGCTAGATAGTGAAATCTAACATTGTTGTTGCCAGGTGGAGGTAGAGCGGGTAGGTTATATATATATTAGAGCATTAGAACATTAGAGCCTCTTATACGTGTATCAGCAGAATGTGAAATTTTACAGTACTTTTTGATTATGTCGAAAATCCATGGAGTCTCTCCGGTGATATCGACGTAGTGTATACCATTTCTTGCGCACGCGCTGGTGTTTATGAATAGGTCATCAGCACTGGACATGCTCGGTCACCCAGGCTGCATTTCGAGACTCACTGCACGACTAGAGAACCGTAATGCCAATACGGACCGATGCAGTTGAGCACGACCTTGGCTTGCTTGACAGCATCCTCGACGGCTCGTGCGTCGAGGATATCAAGTTCGAATATTTGGACAGAATCGTCGATGGGTAGGCCGATGGAGAGAAGTTTGGAGCGAGACCGCGCAGCTAGCCCTACGGTGAATTTTGAGCGTTCTGGATGTTCGAGGAGGTAACGTGCGGCATGACGACCGCAGAACCCAGTTGCGCCGATGAGGAGAATATCAATCATCATTCTTGAATAGGTGATGAGACGGAAGTCTTCAGCCGAGGTCAACACATGGAGTACTCACCCACCACCTCTGGTAAGGGTTTACGGGTTTACGTAACTAATCTTTTGGGCTTGCTCCGCAGATGTCAGATGGAGAGGCATAACCTCATTTAACCACAGTTTAATCATGGCAACGATGAGCTACTCGCTCATGGGTGGATAGACTCACGGAGTTTACGGGTGGGCTCCTTATGTAGCACCCATGTTACTCTCCAGAAAGCAGCTAATTTAGTGCAGACTACCACTGTAACATCTCCAACCCAATTCCCGGGTGCTTACATACACGTTGCGCGTTAGAAATGCACATCAAACCAAAAGTAGCCGGTTGATACATATTTTTGAACGAAAAACCACAACGACGTTCGTTCCCACTCAGTGATCAACCGTCGAGCAGAGCGCCATCCATCCGTACACCCATGGTTGCTTTGACTTCCATCCCAAGGCGCTTCATTTTCCCGACCTGCGTCATAATCAAGCGTCAGTCACAGCGATCGATGGGAACAGTGGTGGTGATTCATCGTACCTCGACGCGCTCACGCTGCACACGGCGCAGCTCCTGGAGTTGGTCTTTGTCCAAGTAGCTTTCAGAGGTTGCGACTGCGGGCCGTTTAAGGTTGCTCTGGTGTGCTCGCATGTCCGCTTCGGCGTCGTAACTATCGTCTGCAGGTGGTACAAAGTCGCCTGCGCGCATCGCGTCCATACGCCTTTCATAGGCCTCTATGTTGTAAAACTTTTCGTTGGGGAAGGTGGCTGTCATGTTCGACCCTGTGATCAATGATGGTAATGTGAACGATAAGCAGGACTGACCAGTATTATAATCCTCGACAAATCGAGCGAATTCCTTTTTATCTTGATCCTTGGACATCCTCTCCGGATTCATCTTGCGCTCCTCGACAAGCCAAGCGCGGAATTCCGGGTCTTTGTTAAACATGCTACGACGGAAAATTAGGGACGTCATACTCGGCGAAGATAGAGTACTCGACCTACTCGGATTCACTAATAATACCATATTTGCCCCACTGGCCGCCTAAGGCAGCGGCCGATGCCATCCCGTTTTTCCTCCTTTCCCTCTTCTCTCTCTGTAGGGGTCAGTCAGATAAGACCACCAGAGCAAAGATTAAACGAGAGACAAAAGTACGTACGTTCTTCTTGCCACCTCTCTTTCTCCGCCGTTTGCGTTCCCGGCTACGGCTGCGACTCTTAGACCGACTTCTGGTGCGAGATCTGCGTGCGCGCTTTCGGTGTCTACCTCCCCTATCTCGCGACCTCGACCTCGACCTCGATCGGGAGCGTGTCAACGAGCGGGTCCCTGAACGAGAGTGAGAACGGGACAACGACCTCGAGTCAGACCGTGCACGTCCCCGCTCCCGAGATCTTGACCTCGTGGGTGACCTTGACTGTCGCCCATGATAATCTCGGTCTCTCGACCTGGACCTGGACCGGGACCGTGATATCGACCTGGACCGAGACCTCGATCTTGAGTCCCTATCCATACGCCTGCGTTCTCTGCTCCTGCGAGCACGGTATGCCCTGCGTGAGGCGGCTGCACTCGGGCGATACGAGTCCATGCGTGAGCGCCGATTGCGTCGGGGTGACCGAGACCGTTGGCGTTTCGGCTCACGCTCGGGTCCTTGGCGGTCTGAGGACCTCCTTGAGGTTGGTGGACCCGTGGACATGTGAGGTGGAGGTTCGCGAGCCCTGCTAGTCATTGGAGAGGCAAAGACGGACAGCGTCGGGAGCAACTCTTGCACCTCAGCAGACTTGTCACGTGGCATGCACCGTCACGGCTTTGCTTCTCTCCCACGGGCCTACGTGTGATGTACCGATAAGACTGTCCTGAGGAGCTTCGAACCTCATGTCCACGGTCTGTTGTGCGGTCATCAACGAACAGGAGAAATTGTTCACAGCTAGACTGTTTAATTCACTCCCGCACACCTCAGTCACATTCTGTCCAATTACTGGTGTGTTTAGCGGATACTCACTCAATCTATATCGGTATGATTGTAATGGTCACTCCCCCATCTCTTGAGCCGACTGGACAACGCAATATACAGTAAGCGACAAATAATTCAATTTGCTGCAGCTACAGTACTATGAAGAAACCCCCTTTGGCCGCATGTCAGGTGTGCTGGAAGGTGAGATCAGTGAAATTCAGGGTGTGTGATTACTGTACGTACTGTACCTTGAAACGCACCTCGATTGTCATCATGTGAAATGCCAAAAAGGCAGGCTCGAAGGTCATTGCGTCTTCTGAGAGGACAAGGAAACGCATAAAAACATCGCACTATCGACATACTGTACAGTTATAAAATAAAAGAGGCACCCATTGGAATGTGGTCACAGGCAGGATACAATAAAAAGACATAAAGATTGGTTTTATTTTTAGAACGGCGTGATGACTAAGGTGCATGTTGCCGACACGTTTTTTTTTGACTCTTTAGTTCTTTCCGCCTACAGCGCCCACAGACACATCCTCGGTAGGCCGGCAGACACCAACAATCGCCATGGAAGTGGCTTGATCACTGGCACGACAATAACTCGCTTTGTTCATAATTTCACGATCCATGGCGACCACTGGCCGCTTAAGCTACGTTGTGGCGAATTAATTGCTTTGTTCTGTTTGGTTCTACAACGATGGTTCTGCGCCTATTGTGCGTGTATAAAAGGCCTCAGGCCTGAGCTTTGTGCCCTTTCAGCGATCCCTGTTCATCCCCAGTTCCAGTCTTACATATTCAGAGGACAGGTTCCTCGCGTTCATTTTTCTAACTCACACTGCTACTTTTACGCATCACTTGGCTGGTCCTACGTGTTCTCATTCCGCTCCCTATCGGCTGTCGAGATGCTCTCCAAGTCATTCATTGCTACCGTATTCCTCCTTGCTTCCATATCATCCACTAATGCCCATGCTGGCGTTACCCCTGCTCTCGGCGTCAAAGGACAGTTTACGCGAAACGACGTTCAGCGCCCTTCTGCCAACTCTCCCTGTGGCAATATAAACATCCCCCAAAACCTCGATGCTTCCACCCCTATTCAGGCAGACGCAAATGGAAACTTTAATCCTTCTATCACAGACTTCAATGGGTGAGTAGATCATCTACGCACATTCGTCATCCGCGAATGGTGGGCTGATTGCGGAGACCTTCAGTGGCGCTGACGGTTCAAGATCGGTCCAGAAGGTGCAAGTAGATGCATCCGGAACCGGAAAGAACTTTGTCGCAGCCCAAGTGACCACTAACGGTGATCCTGTATGTGCTGTCCGTTGTCCTTCATAGCCTCGTGCTCACCCATATCCACCAGAACCCCACGAACGTTGGCACGCAACAGCTCACCGTCCAGCTCCCTCCCGGTACTAAATGCGCTGGCGGTGCCAACAAAAACCTTTGTCTTGCATCTTTCACTACAACCGCAGGTTTCGGGAATTGCGCCGTGGTTTCACAAGGTGCTGGGGCCCCGAAGGCTCGTTCACCATCCCCAATGCCCGACCAGTCTACCCCGCTCGTTAACGGAGCGGCAAAAGGCGTGAACCGTTCAGCAAATCTAAATGCTGCGAACGCTACTCAGGCAAGTCCGGACAAGAAAGCCAAGGGCGATAAGAAAGGGAATGCCAAGAAAGGAAAGAACGACAAGAAGGGCCAGAGCGATAAGAAGGGCCAGAACGACAAGAAGGGGGCGAACTTGGAGGCTGGCAAGGCGAATGGCGATAATAAAAACAAGGACGACAAGAAGGGTCAGGACAACAAGAAGGGTCAGGACGTCAAGAAGGGTCAGAATGACAAGAAGGGTCAGAGCGACAAGAAGGGGAAGAACTTGGAGGCTGGCAAGGCGAAGGACGGCAAGAAGAAGAATGGCGGCAAGAAGAATAACAAGGAAAATAAAGGCAAGGGAAAGCAGGCTGACAAAAACCAGGGTGGTGCTAAGAACAGCACTGCGCCGGCGAGTGGCAGTAACAGCAAGCGATCCTGTGAGTGTCGCCACTCGGCGTCGTGATATAGTGCGGAGGACTTCACTGACATTCGATCTAGGGTCTTCTCGTCCAATGGCCAAACTTGCATGACACGTGATAGGGAGAATGGACTAATTTGATAAACTACACTTTCGTTTTTTACATTGTAAAAATGCTCTAATTGCAAGGTCTGGTTTAGCATGATTCATGACCCTGCTCCGTTGGTACAGTAGGTTGGCAACCATGCTCCTGCACGTGATTGAAACGTTGGCGTCGGCGTGACCGTGACGTGACATTCGTTGCGTTCGAAAAACTCCTCGACTCTTGCTGGTGGTCCATTGGCTTCAAAAGCCTTAAAGGTTTCTTAAACTTGTCAGACTGTGTCATGTCGGTGTCACCACCTCCCGCTGCAGCCGTGCCACAGTCAAATACCGATTACTGCCAGAAAAAACCATCAGCGTTTCAGTAACACAGGAAATACAGCACCTCCCGCGTTGGCCACCCAGAGCCAACGCCAGCCCATAGTACGATATGTGGAGTAATGAGCTGGAGTTATCTCAGAACACTAATGCGGGAGGTTTTTCCTCAGGCTGGTGCACCCGCTCTCTTATTGTCGTCAGGTGGAGGCGCTTTGTTGACCATATCTCACGGTCTCGAACACAATGTCCCCTTCGAGATCGGATGATCTGACGGCGAGTCTAGGGTCGCGCACTGTATCACTGGTACACTTGTCAACCGAACCCTCTGCGCCTTCCTTGATGTTAACACCGGTAAAACTACGGCAGCGAGCTGTGAAATTAATTTATTGCCACCCGCTCCCCAACGCAAGTCATCCTTTCGTTATCGTCCGATTCACGGCCAGTTTCCCAACGAAGAAAATTTTCTTCTTGAACACCCTCGATACGCTCTTCAATCTTTGGTGTTTCAGGGAGGTGTTTCAGGGAGCTGGAAGGTTAGTTTTTCCAAATCGGCGCAGTCGTTGGGTAAAGCGCAGTCGTCGGCTAAGCAAAAGCCTGCCGTTTGCATGCACAGCTATTAGAGTAAGCACAGTCATTACAGAATGTCTGTATGTGCGATTGCGATTCTGAACCATTCCTTGCAGGAGTCGAACCACCGATTTCATAAATCTCCAATATGACTGCAGGAAATCGAGACGCCATGAAATTCGCAGTTTCTCCGTTGAGGAGATGGCTTCTAACCTCCTCGCACTCCACACCTGATTCTATTCGGCGTTACACCAGCCTAGTTTGGGCAGTAACGCGAGTAGTGTGGGATGACATGGGGAATAAGTTTTGGGCTAACCCCGCACTACAGGCACACCCGTAGGTTCGTGGTCTGTTCTTCAGCAGCTGTTCTTTGCGCACTCGGAAATCTTAGGGTGCTTGGCCGCGGCTCTAAGACTATGGCTTGTGACCTATTGAGCTGTTTGGCTCACCGCAGCAACGTTAGGTATTCTAGTTGATTTTATCTTCAGGGTTGTCCGATTGGACTGTCCGACTTAAAATTGAACTGAGTTGAGAAGATGGCTAAGCTGGCTGATTCCAGAGTTGCTGCGGAGCCGAGACACAGACATGTACGTTCAGTGTACTGTCTTTGATGGCTCTCCCGCAAAGTGGGTTCGACAAAGCCAACACGTCTTGAACTACTTGGCCTACCGTAACCTACGTTACGACAGATTTATTTGTCCAGTTCGGCCTCGCCACAATCATTGCGCCTCTTCAGGCTTTTGCGCAGGTATAAAAGCTCAGCCATGGTCTCCCCAAATATTCATCATCACCTTCAGTCTCGCACTCTAAGACGCGTTCTACAGTCTACCTCTTACTGACCCCTGCTGCCATCCTAATTAATTACATTCATTCGATAATGTTTTTCAAAATGCTCTCCAAGTCCTTCGTCGCTTCCATA